>OZ038487.1:126711126-126716155 GCA_964036315.1 Acanthosepion esculentum
GATATGAAGATACTTAGATAGATAGATAGATAGATAGATAGATAGATAGATAGATAGATAGACAGACAGATAGATAGGTGGTGTTAAATCCACGTAAAGCAACTGGAAAAGAAAGAAAGAAATCAGCAAGGGTTGGTCGAAATAAATAGCACAGGATAAGTGATTTGGAATTTATTAGAAGAAGTGAAAGTGAAATAGATTTTACGTTGCCATGGTAACGTACGTTGCCCTGCAAATTCAACGTCGATTCTCACACAAACCGAATGTGTTGGGAAAATAATTGGTGGGAAAATCAATTGTAAAAAAGAAACTGAAAAGAAAAAAGTAAGTGCTTGTCATTGTCATATTCATTCGTATTCTCGAGACGAATAAGAATGCTTCCCTTAAATGAAAGAAAAATAGAATATTTGTCGCTTACTCTGCTGCTAAATACGGCAAGAATATAGTCGTGAGTATTGAAATTTTGAAGCATTTTAATACGTGACAGAACATATTTTGCTTGTGAAAGAATACGACAAACAAAAAACGCCCTCATTCCTGCTTTATAGATAAATGCTTTTTTTCTCGTTTTCACAATTTTGTCAAAATCAATCAGTTTATACAAGGAAGAATTGTGTACGTTACTAGTCAAAACAGAAGAAAGATCAAATAATAAGGAAGCTTGATTGGCACAGGGCCATCACAATTGAAGTTTTCAATTGGTTGAGAATCTCTCTTCTTATTCATAGTCTCTTCATATCTATCTATCTATCTATCTATCTATCTATCTATCTATCTATCTATCTATCTATCTATCTATCTATCTCAGTCCTTTTCATATCTATCTATCTATCTATCTATCTATCTATCTATCTATCTATCTCAGTGCATTCACATGTATCTATCTATGTATTTCACTTTGTTCGTCTGTTTTTATCATTTCACCTCAAGCAAGGAAATAAAACCACTAAGATACAAGGGGTTACTGAGTGTGAAAGAATAAGATAAAAAATTAAAAAAAAATATTATTAAGGAGCGAAAACAATAAAAGCAGAGGACTCAAGAAGACAGTAGATAACGATTGACATTGTATTTAAAATTTTGAAGATGAAAGTTGACTGGGAAACAAGGAGCCGGGAGAGAATTACACAGGCGAGAAGTGCGAGGAAAGGAACTGTTAACAAAGAACTTATGGTTACTTTAAGCTAGTTCAGTTGTAAATAGATGAAACCTTGCTGCTAGCCTAGTACCGTGCTTAAATTCAAAATATCACGGTATTATCGGCAAGAGCTGATCCCAAAAATTACCAAGAAAGTATTTATAGAAGAGACGCGATATTACGGCGGTGGGAAAATGACTGAAGCCGGTATGACAGGTCAGAACCAATAACATTGCAGATTCTTCTTTGGATTTTATTAAGAATCTCTAAATATATAGCAAGAACACCAGACCAGATGTGGCAGCAATATTCAAAGCATGGGCGAATGGTAGACTTATAAATATGGAAGATAGATCTAGACAGTGAGCCAATTTTCCTAGCAGCAGACCTATCAATTTGTTTGAATATAATATCTATCTATCTATCTATCTATCTATCTATCTATCTATCTATCTATCTGTTTGTCTGTTCCTGGAAATCTGTCCAAAGCAAACATAAATAAGCCAAGCGAAATCAATTCTGTTACAAAACAAATTTTGTCTGCCATTCCATCCAATTTTCCTGCAATCTTTAGAATCTGCCTGACTCCATTTTTACTTTCATTCATGTCATTTAGTTATATTTTACCGATTCAAAGAAGCTAGAAGACGATAATTGTTTACAGTCGGCATTGCACAGAACGACGCGCTCCGACTGACAACTGTTCTCTTTGCCCGAAGCGTAAACAAACAAACAAAAAAGCGGTTATCTTTTCGATTTCGGTGTCGATAGAAAGACGCAACTCAAATTGACTGTGTTTAGTTTGAAGGTTGAGCCTACGACATCAAGTCGCGTCACTTTTTGGTTGAGAAGAGAGAAAATAGTTTGCAAATGATAAGACATTCTCTTCATCTTACTTTTCAGTTTTTCAAAGTGTCTTTGCATCAATTCCTTGATCAGTATGGACGCCAATGTGGGAGGGAGGCGAGGAGACGTCACTGAGACATGACCGAGCACATCAAGTATTGGAAATAGAAATCATCTATCTATCTATCTATCTATCTATCTATCTATCTATCTATCTATCGTCACATCAGTAACTTCATAGCCCAAATGATAAAAATTCATTCAACACAGCAGTTATTTTCCAGCATAATCTTATTTCCTTCCTTTCTTCGTTCGTTCGTTTGTTCGTTCGTTCCCCCTTCCTTCATTTCCTACTTCCTTTGTTCGTTCGTTCGTTCGTTACTTTTTTCCTTCCTTCCTTTGTTCGTTCGTTCGTTCGTTCGTTCGTTCGTTCCTTCCTTCCTTCCTTCCTTCCTTCCTTCCTTCCACCCTTCCTTCCTTCCACCCTTCCTTCCTTTCTTCTTTTGTTCGTTCGTTCGTTCGTTCGTTCCTTCCTTTGTTCCTTCGTTCGCTCGTTCGTTCGTTCGTTCCTTCCTTCCTTCCTCGGGTACTTATTAATTATTCACTAATCACAAATGTTGGGTATTATAAAATAAAAGTTGAACTTTAATAACTATGCCAGTTAACTTTTTTTCCATGCATTGCGTTTAACATTAACACCCACTTTATAGTCTAGTGATATATAAATGAAATATTTATTGGAATCTAAAGGTTTATTTGTTGAATGATGGCCACTCTTATCTACGCTCTAAAGATGAACGACGGTTCGTTCTGAACAGATTTAAACAAACGTCTGCCATTTGTATGAACTTTTACTGTAAAAAATGCAAATATTTGAACTCTATACAAAGTAGAAAAAGCCAACACTTTAAACTAAATTGACTCACAAAAAATAATAAATAAAATGACAAAAAAAAAACCAAAATCATAATAAACAAACAAATTAACAAACTACGAATGCACAAATAAACACAAGGAAATGTAATAAAAATAATCAGCAACAATTAATTAAGCAATCAATAATAAATAATAAGTAAAATGTTAACAACATTATATAACATCTACTAATCATTACATTTGAATCGACAATTATTTCTACCCTATAGTCGCTAGAATAATTTGAAATATAACCGTTAGCGCCTACCCAATAACCGTTAGGATAATACAATAGGCCTTACTACCAATAATGGTGACCAGCATATATAAATAGTCGAACTAACACATAACACACATGGCCTGAAGATTGCATTCAAGTATACTGTGATCACAGTGTTCACTTTTATATTTACATACGCTCTATCTTTGATATTGAACACTGTTAAGCAGAGATATAGCATACATTAAAACTATATTTTATCATATATATATATATATGTATATATATATATATATATATATATATATATATATATATATATATATATATATATATATATATATATGTATGTATGTATACCGTATATATTCGCCTATCATGCGACTTTTGAAAACCTATTTATAAGGGGGTCGCATCGTACAGGAGATATAAAATTAGCGTCTGTACTGCTGGCCCTGGCTATGCCATTGACCAGACTATATATTCATTTACTGTTGTCAAATTACCTTCAAAATTGGGGTTTCAGAGGTCGCATAATACGCGAGTACATAGGTATATATTATTTGAGTTTACCTATAATGTGATATGAAGCGATTGAGATAGATAGATAGATAGATAGATAGATAGATAATGAAGAGACTGCGATAGTGTTGTGGTAGGATCCACCTAATCTGCATAGGTGACTACCGACTATATAAATAATGGTTGGTACCGGAAGACGGGGAGCGAATACAGAGATCCAGCTAGAGACTCTGCCTGACTGCGACTTAGTCAACACATTCTCCAGGAACGGTCTTCCCAGAAATATACAGAAATACTAGATGTAAATATTGTGTACACTTTCTTGTTATAATACATTCTTGTTCTAAGTACATTTTGTGTTGCATTATTATTCCATGCATTAGTCGAGATTCAACAATGAGTCAAGACTCAACAGATAGACAGATAGACAGATTGATAGATAGATAGATTGATAATGAAGAGACTGCGATAGATAGATAGATATATAGATAGATAGATAGATAGATAGATAGATAGATAGATAGGGAGGGAGGGAATTTTGTTTTTATCTGATAGATAGATATTTTAGATAGATAAGGAATTTTGTTTTTTATGTTGACGGAATTGGCGATTGTATTTTCAATTTGGAGCCAATGGAACATCAAAACCTAATCAGCTGGACTTTGATTGCGGACAATGTGTCGGAATAAATAATAGATTTTCTTTTTGGTCCCCCACCCCCCGCCACGTTTCGTCATCGTTGGACACGAAATGTAAAGTTGATTAAAAGACAAAGGAAAAATTAAGAAGCAATTTCATAGATTTCTCGATTGACGATAGGTCAATTTAAATAATAAATTGTGGCGAATCGAACGATAAGGATGGCCTATATTTTGGTCGATTAGACAGCTAAATCCATTGTGTCTTATCGACAATAACATTGGCCACTCTCATCCGTTTATTTCAAAGCGGAGATGAAAATAAAGCCAATTAATAATGATTTAATCCAAGATGAAGTTAGGTGGCACCTAAAGCCTTCAAGACGCGTATGAAAAATCATTTGTGGATCTATCTATAGAAAATGGAATCAGCTAACCAAGTTCAAATTCAGGCTAAGGTAGTTTCTGCCCATTTCGTACGAATATCCGTCATAATATTTTAGATTATTTATGGTTCTTCATATTTAATTAATCATTTATTTTAATTTATTTTATTTCATTTTATTATTATTATTTTATTTATTTATTTAATTTAATTTAGGATTTTGCATAATTTATTTAATCCTAAGTTTGGTATTTTAGATAAAGTTTATTAGATTATGATTATAGTTCATTAGTTATTTACTCTTTTGAGTTGTGGTGTAGTTTTAAGTAACGTAATAGGAATTTGCTTTCGTGTTTCGATTTGGA
>OZ038487.1:126716355-126756355 GCA_964036315.1 Acanthosepion esculentum
ACGGCGGCCGGTCTTCAACAGTTACAAGGGGACCGCCGGCCCGTCGGCTTCTAATCGGTCATTTACTTGCTTAGGAAGTGAATTGCTCGAGGCTGAAATCGATGCACTGTCATCTTCGACCGTAATGGAATCAGGTGCTTAGAAGCTGAGTGAGAAAATGAAGTGGAAGTCGTTGTCAGGTGAAGCTATCACAAAATTTATCGATCCCTCTATCAATTTTTGTATTTGTCTAACGCAGTCAAATTATATATATATATATATATATATATATATATGTGTGTGTGTGTGTGTGTAATAATCTTTTTCAGTCTGAATATTTCTCTCTCTATTTAAGCCCTCTCTCTCTCTCGCTCTCTCTCTCTCTCTCTCTCTCTCTCTCTCTCTCTCTCTATATATATATATATATATATATATATATATATCTGTGGTTGCATCTTTCTATCTCAGTAAGTTAGTAACATAGAATTATCTTTTTTTTTTCATCTCTGCCTAATGCATTCACACGTTCATAAGCACACGCACACACAGACTCACGCGCCCGTACGCACCCCTTCCCACACTTTTATTATGATTTTTTTCAATCCATCAGTCTATTACAGAGCTCAGAACTTCTACAACATCTGCCAACCATGGAATCTATGACATTAACGGCGATATTGCGCAGACACAGAAATGGTGACTTTCCATCCACACCTCAAGCGATCACCAGACCAAAGTTGTTACACATTCCGCGGGTTTTATATATAAGCCATTCTATCAAAGGAAGAAATGCAAATAAGAAACCGGCCCCTCGTAGTTGTTTTGTTTAGTGCTAATGCTTTGGTTTGCTTTATTTATAGTCTGGATTCGCGGGTAAGTATCAGTTTGGGCGAAAAAAAACACCTCCACCATTTTTGTATTATTCACCCCATTTTTGGTTCCATTGAATTTGTCTTCATTTGACGAGTTGTCAATTAATCTGTTGTTGTTGGCGTGATTAGTTTAATTATGCTGCCTGGCTGACTGGCTGGAGGAAGTGTCTATGTAAATGGGATTGCCATCTAATTTTCTAAATGGTTGATCAATTTGTGGATCTTAAAGCTACATCTAAGTCTACATTTTTTTATTTCTTTTAATGTCAATTTCGAATTCTATTTTTTTAGAAAGATTAGAGATTTTTTCTGATTTTATTTGTTGAACCTTTAGTCTCTATAATATATAAAGCCAAGATAAGTGCAAACAACAGCGCAATGTACTACATCGGTGCCAGTGAAGGACCATTCAAGAAGAGAAAAAACAACCACAACCTTTCATTCTCCAACAGAAAATACTCAAACAGCACGACACTATCCACATACATATGGCATCTAAAAGACAGAAACATCACACCAAGAATAAGCTGGAAAATATTGAAAAAACCACCTGCCTACAACAACATTGCAAAAGAAAATGCCTACTTTGCCTACACGAAAATAGCAATAATATCCCATACCCAGCAAAAGTATTTACTAAACAAAAGATCAGAGATAATTTCCAAATGTAGGCATGAAAATAAATACCTATTAGCAGAATTTATACCAAACGGATAAAAAAACACCAACAACCACTCTTTAGTTCAAACTACCATCACAATAATTACATTTATTGTTATTATCATTGCACCACCATTACTAATCACTTCTACCATTTTAAAATAACTATTAGCTACTAAGATTATTATTACCACCAACCCCCGACACCATTACTACCAAATCACATTTACTCTTACCATATTAGTCCGCTATAATTATTAACGTAAATTACTCCCTCCAACCCCAGCAAATTTAATACCAACAAAGAAAAACCAATAAGGATTACGAACTGCAATTTCTACCAGTTACATATACGCAGTCATCAAAAACAAGAAAATAACCAGCTTTAAAATAACAACAAATCAACTTTAAAAAATTAAAAATAATAGCAATTTTTACCTATCATAGTTTTACACAGACCCCACCGCACGTATATACGTGCGTGCGAGGAAATATTATTCAACGGAAAAATTGAGAAATGGTGTGATTGTTAATATGGCGACATTCAAGAGAGAAATGGATACACATCCCATCATTGAAATTCAACAATCAAATGCGTATGTATGTAGACAACACACATATACATATATATGTCAAGTCCCATACTGTCCACATATGTTTATGATTGTGTAAGCCCTGGCCGGCGAGCGCGTGTGCCTGCGTACCTCAATGGGTGTACGGGCATGCATGTATGTTTGCGTTAGCATGAGTGACATCACGATGACGGTTTCCCTCCCACTTTCATAATAACACCAATACACGCAACCTACATAAATCCTAAATTTTAAAACATTAATCAGTTTGTCCGATGATCGCAAAAACGTGAAACGCAGGGTCACAAATCAATCCAACCAAATAGTGTGTATAATCCTATGTTTTTTCTTTATCAATAATTCCAGCTAGTGCTTGACTGAATATATATTTATGCCAATTCGCAGCGTTTCTCTCTTATTCCTATTATTGTGTCAACCTTTTTCTCATTTCCCCTTTTTAATCAGGTTCTTTCATTGTCGAATTGTAGCGATTTTCGTGTGGTATTTTATAATTGTTAATTGGTCTGTTGTGATTTTTGTGTAAATTTTCGCTAGGGAAAAAAGCCTTATGAAATATAGATTCGATTGTGGATGTATAGACGAAAAACTGTTCTTAGCTCAGAGTTAATTTCTTCTATAAGGCTGCCCAGTAAAAATGCCGTCAATTGTGAAAGACGTGAGGCAACCGTTGAAAGTTGGTGATGGCTGATGTGACTGAAAAATCCAGGAAGAATTTCTACACATTTCGTCAATCCCCACCTCGAATATTCTTTTGTGAAAAGTACGATAACTTGACGTTCAAAATCGTTGAGTTCTTTAGCCGTACAAGAAGGGCGGAACGAAAGATAAAAGTTGTCTGCAAATAACGATCAAGCAGTCATTAATCAATCATAAAGAACCAATCAGAATTAAGTAATTACGCGGGATTCGAATGATTATTTAGGGTCATGAATATTCAAGAAATTTATTCAAGTTTATTCAAAGGACAATAATAAAATTGCCGCTTTTTTTTTAATGGGCACCTGTAGTATCATTTTTTGTTATTTCTTCCTATTTTAGTTTTTCTTGGGTTTATTACTCTGTATGTTGAGTTGAAGTTCTTGTTTTTAGTTTGATGAATATAATTTTGTGAGGCAGTTGTAATAATTTTGTGAGGCAGTTGTAATAATTTTGTGAGACAGTTGTAATAATTTTGTGAGGCAGTTGTTACAACTTTGTGAGGCAGTTGTTAAAATCATCCAAGCCGAGTTTTGTATGATTTCTTCGCTTTCGATTTTAATTTCCTGTTTTGGGCGCCTTTCCTCTGTTTTTGTTATGTTTTTCCTTGAATAATTTGGGTTTGTGGGGTTTTACCTTCTCTCTGTTTCTACTTTTATCGACGGAGCGAAGCTTAGTTAAGTGATTTTTTTCTATTTATGCTCTATTTCATTTGCGTTGTAATTCTTCTACAGAATTCTTCTACGAAATTCTTCTATGAAATTTTACTATGGAATTATACGCGTTTCATGATGTTTGCAAGGTTTGTTGTGTTGTGGTTGGAATTGGTTTTGATTTTAAAACCGCAGTATTCTTTTGATGGGGGTGTTTGTGTTATATTTCTGGTTTAAAGAGAAGGGTGTTTTCCATTTCATTCATTATATAAAATTATCTAATGTTTCTATTAATCTTACTTTGTGTAATGGCGGGGGGGGGGGGGCGTTGGAATGGGAATTACCTCTCGTGAGTGTTGTTGATGACATTTTTCTATTCCCGCAGGTTAATGCAAAAACAAATGAGGATGGTATACTGCTCACCAAGAGCTAAGTACAAATATACAGTTTAATATTTGATTTGTTTGTGATTTAATGAAAAATGGCCTGCAGAGGCGGGGTGGGGATGAGACTGATAGTGAGTATGTAGTGTTGACTACTATACCCATAGTGTTTATATCAACAAACGCTCTGTATCCGTTATGGCGAACTCTTTCCCCCATAAATATAACAATATAGGCACACATTTATCCGCACAGATATATTATGAATTAATTGCAAACTAGCATTGTATGTAGGAAAGCAATCAAACCAGGTAACCTTTACGATGTAGTGAGTTTTGGGTTTCGGCAAGGATGATTGGCTGTAGAAAAGATACGTAGTAGCAGCAGTCAGAAGTCTAATAGTAGCATTTAGTTGCCGCCTTTATAAACTCACGAGTTCAAAAGGAAAATCTTCCTTTTCATTCATCGTAATGCGTAGCGTCGTCAACTGAAACTTAGCGCTTCTCTACAGCGGGTCATGTAAGTAGGACTTTTCGTGTTTCAGACACGGATACACGCGTACCTTTTCCATAGCCTTTTCCATAGACAGACGTTTATTATTACAATTTTATGGAATAAATACATTAGAAAATTTCAGCCAGCCTTGGATTTTACTTTCGTTCAGTATCGCTTTTGTTGAAAATATATTGGATAGTTTAGGTATGTATTCAGTAGACAGACATACCACTTCAATGGTTGTGATTATGTCAGCCGTTATCCTTAGTTGCCGTATGGGAATTTCAGCGCAGCATTATCAATTTCTCCCCTCCCCCATGCAGAACCTGAATTATATTGAGATTTCTTTTTGTTTGAAATATTTGTATAAAAGTGATAATAATACTATATTGGCAGCTAGGTCTCATCATTTTATTCTTGAAATTGTTAGAGAAACCGTAAGTTGTATTGTTATATACTCCTCCTCTTCTAGGGAGGTATTGGTTGACGCGCTCAATTCCATAATAATAATGTTGCTTTCTTCTTTCTCGGCCGCTGACCCGCTTTGTTCAGAGATAAAAGAGAGACATCAATAAAAGAATTTTAATTTAACTCTTTTATTAAACACCTCGCTGTGTGCATTTATAACGAGACAGTAGGGTCGCTCTCTCACCCACACTGGGGAGCAAGTTCCGAAACACGAAAATACCACGACTATATTGTATGACGTGTAAAACTTAACCTGCTGAAATCCCTTTCTATCATCTAACATTCCCACGCTAGTTTTAGACAATCAAAAACGACTTCCTTTGTTTTTCTGTATCTGACCTCAAAGGTCAAAATGAGGAAGGCAGAGGAGAAATATAATTCTCTAAAAAATAATAGTCTGTTAGACTATTATTTAACACTCTTAACCCAACTATAAAAAAATCATTTATGAATTTTGTTTCAACTTCATTATATTTAATAATATGTATTTCTGGTAATCTCTTTGTACAAAAATGTATTCCTGATATCCCCACTACAAAAATGTACTTCTACACATTCATAGTGTTTTGTTTTTATATGGGGGTTCACTGTTTCCCATAGCTGGAACCCTAACAATCGCTATCATTCCGGAGTAAGAGTGAACCTGGGAACTACAGCAATTAAGAGGTGGTTCTCCGCTCCTTAAAAACTCCAATCTACTGGTCAGAGGCTTTGCTGCCTGAGGCGGTTTATCATCAAACCCAGGACACTAGTATTCATGGAAATGACATAACATAATGAAACCTTGTAAATAGTCACCATGAATTATGAAGTTAGCAATTAGTCATTGTTCGACGTGTAAAACTTAACTTTCTGTAATCCCTTTCTATCATCTAACATTCCCACGCTAGTTTTAGCCAATCAAAACGACTTCCTTTGTTTTTCTGCATCTGACCTCAAAGGTCAAAATGAGGAAGGTAGAGGAGAAATACAATTCTCTAAAAAATAATAGCCTTCTAGATTATTCTTTAACGCTATTCTAATAGTTCCTTTTCTCACCTTCCACAGAATTTTCGTGGTCTAAAGATTTTAAAAGAATTACGTTGTTACTGGTTTCTATATAAAAACGGAAGTTCTAAAATTTTCTTCTATCGTATTTCTCACTTGTGGAACTCTCAGCTTTTTGTTTTGTTTCAACTACGATGTTCAAAAATTTAAATGCAACGTCAATCGTCACCTTCTATCTCGTTTAATCCTGTTTCTTTTAACGTCCCTTTTCCCGCAGTAACGTCTTCTCAGTTTCGTTCACATTCAGTAACCCTTTGTGTCTTAGTGGCTTTATTGCCTTGATTGAAGTGAAATATTGCTCTAAACATACTTAAATTTCGGCCTAGATATTTCAGGCACCAATGGGTCGTAACTTCACTAAATAAACAAATTAGAAATATCAAATATAAATGTTAAAAAACAAAAATGCAAAGAAGATGAAGATATCGCAAAAGATTAAATGTTACCCAAAGTGTCTCTCAAAATGTCTAACCAGAATTCATCGAATTACTATTTTTATATTTTATTTCACTTCAATCTGCATTTGATCTAAAATTTACAACTTGTTTTTAGACTGAGTTTAATTTGTGACTGTTTGTGTCACAGGTGTTCTGATATTTACAACCAATTTAGATTTGCGGTAAATAACTCATATATATATATATCTATCTATCTATCTATATATATATATATATATATATATATATATATATATATATATATATATATATACACTAGGTACTTTTTTAAATTGCCCCAAAATGAGTTGTTTTGCAATCTAAATAAGAGAAAATTATTATACATGCTTAAAAAGTGAGACTTTTTTTATTAGAAATTTTATTATGACAAAAATAAAAAAGAATTTGATGATTAAATTTTGTTCTCCTCAAAATATCCTCCTTAAGCTTTTGTTTCTCTAAGGCTAAGTTTGATGATAGATTGCATTCTTTTTTCAATGATTTTAAAACATGGATTCTCAGCCTTGCTTGTCCCATGCACCCCTTTCACCATTTATCAGAATGTCATTCCACCCCCTCCTTTTCAAGGTCCAGATAGGGAAAATTTTATAATTGATCTCTTCCCCACCTAAACTTGCCGTGGTCACAATTCACCCCTGAAAATCCAAAATTCACTCCCTGCTCTAAGAGGTTTTTTTTTTCACTCTTCTGCCAAGTTCATCCCATGCTAATTTTGGGGGTGGCTTCAAACTTTTGAACTGTAATATATATATATATATATATATATATATATATATATATATATATATATATATATATATATATATATATATATATATATATATATATATATATATATATATATACACATACAGTAGCGGCCATAATATAAGGAACGGAAGCAACAAAGACATAAATATGTGTATTACTTAAAAAGTAATGCATGATTAGCAATGAAATTTTTACCGAATAAAGATTAGGGTGTAATGCATAAATATTATACAAAGTTACAAAAATTTACATAATAGTTTTTATTTAAATAAAGATTAAATGGAACAAAGGAAATAAGCTACTGGACAAAAGTTAAGGAACGATGTTAATAATTTGCATAAACTTTTAATTTAGATTGTTAAAAAACTCGATGGAGCTTTTCAACAATAAGTCAAAGTTCATTTATCATTAGGACTTTATTTTTAAGCAATATGGCAAATTCTACACGCAAAACGCTCTCTTTTGAAGAAAAAAAACTCATTATCGCTATCAAGAAAAAAAGTCAATTTCAGAAATTTCTGATATTGTTCATCGGTCTAAAAGTGTCGTTCATCGTGTAATTAGCAGGTATAAAACCAATAAAACGTTAGATGCAAAAACAAAAACCGGCAGACCTCCAAAAACATCGCAAAGAGAAGATCGATGAAAACAATTTTCAACAATCCTCGTTTATGCATATTTTAGACAAAGTTTATTTTCAGAATTTTCTCCAGTGCTTCTTTCAAATAGCGTAAAATTTATTTATAAAAACTTGAATTCACTTTTATTTGTTATTTAAATGATTTTTTATTAGAAATCGACCATTTCATTTTATTCGTTTTTACACGTTTCTCTGCGCAAACACCCGAAGTCGAGTGTATCCCGCTCAAACAGTTGGCAATGGAATGTGAGCACGTTCGGGTAAAGACGAGCGTTCCCTGTCGAAAAAGGAGGTTATGAAGATATTCAACCACTTGAAATGGCCTTCAGAGATTCAAAACATCCTCACCAACAATTAATGGCCAGTTTGCAAAGCACGCGTCCTTTTATTGTAGTCACGCACTTAATATTCCATCCTTAAAGATATGCCAAGTGTTCATCTTCTGAATCCATGCACCGGAGGACATTTACAGAAATACCTAAGAACCTTGGTGTATAGGGATATAGGGAGGTACGGTGGAGTAATGGATAGCGGCTCGGATTGAAGAATCGGAGAAACTAGTTCAAATTCCAGTCGAATCCATTCATTTACTTGCTAATACCCTTGGGAAGGGTATGAATCCTCTTCTTCTCCCTCCACTCCAGCTATGGGTAAATAACAGGACAGGCCGGCTTCTGTAGCCTTGGATGGCAACTGGTCTACCACAGAAAGAAATAGCAATCTACTACGGGAAAAAATCTGCCTCGTCAGTCATGTATCGAAAGATACATGATCGCCCAAGTGTGTATCACGCTGACTATATAGACACAGGACACATACGCCTTCACCCACTGAGAGTTACTCGCATCAGACGGTGTGGATACATGCACACGATTCATTTAAACAGTACAGAAAACGGCAAAGGGTCCTATTTTAAACGTCGCATAAAGGAATATTTTGAACACAAAATAAGGATATTGGACATTCTTTCTTTTCTTTGAAAACTATTCTTTTATTCCTTCCTCGGGGGCCTTCTTCCCGCCTTGTTTCATCCAAGGCCATTCTATATTTAGCAGTGCATACAATCGACCATGTGTAGAATTTCTTTTGGTTCATCTTAGAGCGTCTGCTATGGAGCATTCATTTTTACAATTGCAAAACAGAATCTATAAGATCGGACTTGACTCGAACTTCCATAAACAAGGCCTTGTCCCCAAATTGGCATTGCTTTTTATAAACGTGTATAGATTTTTATTCTTTTCTTTTCGTTTTAAATATTATCTTCTTTTCAAATTCTTTCTTTCTATCTTTCTTTCTTTTTTTCTTTTTGTTTCTTTCTTTCTTTCGTTCGTTCGTTCTCTCTTGATTTAAACATTCTCTTTCTTTTAAACATTCCTTTTCTTTCTTTATTTGACATTTTCTGTATTTTCCAACCCGTTTCCTGATTTCTTTCTTTCTTTCTTTCTTTCAGTCTTTCTTTCTTTCTTTCACTCGTTCATTCTTTCTTTCGTTCTTTCTTTCATCCGTTCATTCTTTCTTTCGTTCTTTCTTTCATTCTTCCGTTCTTTCATTCTTTCTTTCTTTCATTCAGTCTTTCTTACTTTCATTCTTTGTTTCATTCTTTTGTTCTTTCTTTCTTTCAGTCTTTCTTTCTTTCATTCTTTCGTTCTCTCTTTCGTTCTTTATTTCATTTTTTCTTTCATTCTTTCGTTCTTTCTTTCGTTATTTATTTCATTCTTTCTTTCAGTTTTACTTTCTTTCTTTCTTGCTTTCTTTCATTCATTCTTTCATTCTTGCTTTCTTTCATTCTTTCTTTCTTTCTTTCTTTCTTTCATTCTTTCTTTCTTTCACTCTTACATTCTTTCTTTCTTTCTTTCATTCTTTATTTCTTTCGTTCTTTCGTCCTTTCTTCCTTTCTTCCGTTCTTTGTTTTTTCTTTCTTTCAGTCTTTCTTTCATTGTTTCATTCTTTAGTTCTTTATTTCAGTCTTTCAGTCTTTCAGTCTTCTTTCTTTCTTTCTTTCTTTCTACTCCCATCAGTTCTTCTTTCTTCTCTTTCTCTTCATTCCAATTCTCTTTCTTTCACAACCTCCATTCTTCTTTCTTACATACTCAATTGACGATTGCAAACAAGCTTAAATGCTTTTATTGATCCTGTTGTTTAGACGACCTCAAATATATTTCATCTATTAAATCAGGGGTAAACAGGTGGGCTTAGTTCAGCGGAAAACTCGATAATCTGCAGATTGACCTTGTACGAGGAACCATGTCGGAGAGCACATTTTTTATTAAGCTTTCTCTTGTGCGCAGTCCGATAGATGCAATACTCACCGTTTAAAATAAAAACGGAGCATCTATTTCAAACACGCTTATCCACTAAACCAGGGGTGTCAAACATACGACCCGCGGGCCGGATCCGGCCCGCCAAGTGCTTCCATGTGGTCTTTGAAACAATTTTGAACAAACTGAAACTTAGCGATGTTTTTCTTGTCTGTACTAACTGGCATTTAAGAGATTAGCCATGCAATTTATTCGCATTGTCTAACGTGCCAGACAGGAAACATCCGGCCAGTCGGGATACATCAAAGGTTTGTCTTGCCCGACCCGACAATAGCCCACGCGTGTAAAACCACAAATGCCTACGCATCTCTATCTCTTTCTCTTCCTCCTTCCCTCTCTCTCTTTCTCTCTCTCTCTTCCCCTCTCTCTCTCCCTCCCTCCCTCTCTTCCCCTCTCTCTCCCTCCCTCTCTCCCTCCCTCTCTCCCTCCCTCCCTCTCTCCCTCCCTCTCTCCCTCTCTCTGTGTAATAACGAGAAGATTGTGTTTAATATTATATCTTGGTATTTCGGAAAACAGCCTAACACATTACCTGTGTCAAGTATATATTATGGTATTGCTTTTAAAATTCGGTTAAATTTTCACCATGTCGTTGTAACCCCCCCCAAAGAAAAACGAAAGGTTGATACAGAATGCAGTGTATTCCAAGAGAAGTGCACAGATTCATATTTTTTCACATCTGTAAATAGAAAATCTGTGTGTTTAATATGCATGCTGAAAATTTCTGTTCCGAAGGAATATAACATTCGCCGGCACTATGACAGTCACCATAGCGATGAATTCAGAAATTTGCGATGGAAAGCAAGGACGGACAAAGTATAAGAAATGTCTGGTTTAAAGAAACAGCAGTCCATTTTCAGTCATAGTATGGAGGTTAGTGATGCGGCTGTAAAAGCCAGCCCCCCCCCCCAGTGCTAAAGAAATTGCTGTGGCATCCAAGCCATTATCCGATGGCGAATTTGTGAAGAATTGTTTGCTGAAAGCTAAAGAAATTGTGTTATCCCTAAAAACGCCAATTTTGCTAATATAAGCTTGACAAGGAACACTATTTTCGATCGTATTTCAGACCTTGAAGCTGATATAGATGGCCAATTCAAAGAAAAAGTGGCATCTTTTGTGGCATTTTCAGTTGCTATTGATGAGTGCATTGACATTACAAATATTGCTCAGCTTGCAATTTTCATCTGTGGAGTTGATGCAAGTTTAACAGTTACTGAAGAGTTTGTTCAGTTGGTACCCAAGACAGGAATGTCAAAAGCTGAAGACATCTTAGGTTCACTTGTTGGTGCATTGGATAATGTTGGAATAGACAGGTCTCGTACTGTCAGTGTTTCTACAGATGGTGCACCTTCGATAGCTGGAAAGAAAGCTGGTTTTGTAGCGAAATTGAAGGAGAAAGTGCATACTGCAAAAAAAAGACCTGGTAATACCGGAATTTATAAACAAGGATCATACCATTCATTAACGGATTCGAGGTTAATGTATTTTATTATTAAAAATTGTTTGCGAGAGTGATTCTTGCCATATCATTAACTTCATTATCTGCTTTTCAAATGAATGATTCGCATAATATATATATATATATATATATATATATATATATATATATATTTAGTAGGAAAAATTACCAATATGGCAATGGTCGCGGATTGAACTCATGAATGGTGTTCAGGCCGATGGGGATGTCGCCTTGATGGTCAATTAAAACTTAAGGTAAACTTATAATTGGAAATTTAAAAAAAAAATTTAGTGTTTTAATGAAAATTCTATGAATATTTTTCTAATCGACTACTTCATACCAAAGGTTTTTTTTTTTTTAAACCTTAACTGACATATGGTTGGATTCCTTAGACCGTTTAAAATTATAATATTTATGAACTCTCAAAGTGAAATAGAAAACAGCATCCATTCCAAAAGAAAACTTTATCATAACTTCTTTCTCTCTCTCTCTGCCTTTTTGACCTATCCCCCTCCCGCAACTTCCATTAATTGATTTGGGGTGTTAATGCCTGTCCTTTGGTGGTGGTGTTGGGGCGGTTGTTTATTGTGTGTAACCTCAGGATGATTTGTTTGAAATATATATATATATATATATATATATATATATATATATATATATATATATATATATATATATATATATATATGTATGTATATATGTATGTATATATGTGTATGTGTGTGGGTTTGTGCGTATGTGTGTGTGTATATATGTATGCGTGGGTGTGTATATACACATATATATATATTTACTCAGATTAAGATGCAACATTATTTTGCATAAATATACTGTTTCACTTAGATTGTCTGGATAGTAACATGCACCACTCAAAACCTATAATCATTCTTTGTTTTTAATCTTAATACCATCATAAAGTTCACAGAGTCATGTAATTTTACTGTCTACCATACTAGCCCCAAATATTACTCCTCCTTCTGCAAAAATCAAAAAAAGAAATCCATCAATATTTTTATCATTTGTCATGAATACATTACCCAGTACTTCAAACAAACAAATAAAACGTCTGCATCTGTGTGAAATGTACAGAATAATGAGTTGGCATAGTTTCTAGAAAAAGACAAAATCCTCACATTTTAAAATTTGTATCAGAATATTGATCAACAGGATTTTAGGTCAGCAGTTAGATTCTATAAATCAAACAATCAACCGTTCATCTCATCTGTTGATTTTTTACAATGGAATTATTCTAATGATTGTAATTAAAATTTTGGAAAACCTTGAAACGTTGCCATGCTGGTATTTTTTTCTTTTACGTAATAATTGCATTAGAATCCATTTTTAGCCATGTAGTTTGCCTGAAATACAAATTTTTAAAAGTGAGGATTTTCTATCAGAATATTGATTAACAGCATTTTGGGTTAGCAGTTACATTCTATAAATCAAACAATCAGACGTTCAGCTCTTCTGTTGATCATTTTCAATGGAATTATTCTCATGTTTTTGATTAAAATTTTGGAAAATTCGAGATTTTAATGTTACCATGCTGGTATATATACACTTTTTTTTTCTCTTTGAAAAAGTCAAATATTAATGTTTCCGCGCTGGACACAAATCAAGGAAGCAATTCTTTATCTTAGCAACTTCAAAATTGATAATAAGAAAAACAATTTTAATCGAGCATATTAATGTTATATCACCGTAAAAAACTTGTACAACATATTGTGATTCTGATATTCTTATCAGGGCATTTGAATATTCTGTTACATCTTAATCGTTATATAACAGACTTCAGCATTATTTTAAGTTATCCATTGAGAGAATATTTACCAGTTTTGATGCTGGAAGTTTTAAAATTACATGACTTTAACTTTCTTGTTGATATTTTAGCGAAATCTTTGAAGATAAGAAGAAAGTGTATTCTTTTAGTTGATGAAGTTTATGTCAAGGTTGATCAACAATATCATGGAGGAATCTTATTTTTGGACGCAAATATTGAGGGATTATCAAAAACGGTATTGAGCATCATGGTAAAATGTTTAAATGCTGGAAAGAAAAAACTTCAGTTGCAAAATTGGATGCAACTTTTTTATATGAAAAAATTTGATATAATTTTTGATGCAACCAAACGGTTAAGTAATTGCAAAATATAGTATCAGGACCCATCAATCATTTTTTTCCAAAAATTTGACATTGTTTTTAATTAGTCTTAGATAACTAAAAATGGTTTGTGCTTACTTTTTTTTATTGTTATGGGAACTTACCCATAATAATAATGGACTATTCCTGACATTATAAATACTGCGCCTCAAGAGGGAACAGAGAGGATTATCGTAAGAACATTGGAATAGTGATACTTGTCGAGACAACATAGTTCACTCTAACCAAATCTGATAGTCATTACTAATACTTCTACTTCTTTGTACATATTTCTGTTTGTAATATATCTGTGTTATTCCATACCTGTGTTCGAGTTATTCTTCATTGGTTCTACCTTGGACCATCACCGTGGTACAAGGAACTTGGACCATAACATTTATTATGCCCACTTTTTAAAAAAATATTCGGAATAATTAGATTTACCTGAAGGTAATTCTGAATTACTGTTTTATTCTGAAGGCAAAAAGATGACAGCAAAATTTGAAAATTGTAAAATTAATAATATTAGTTTTTTATTGTCAAGAATATAAACATTTTTTAAATAAATAGATTGTGATAATTTAAAAATTCCACAGGAACACCAGATATTTTTTTATATTTCAATTTCCCCCATTTTTCTATATATTTAATTGGCTAACTCTCCAAACGGTCCTGTTAATTCATTTTGTGTTGTTAATGTAAATTGATTTTAATTTTTAAAACTATGTCTACTGGTAATATCTATTATTGTATCAGAGCAAAATCAATATTTTCTTCATTTTCTGTGGAACAAATTGTACAGGTAACAAAAATTACTATAAATTCTGTAAAGATTATCAAAATAATTGTTTCTCGGAAATTCACATTTTTTGTAAAGTATTTTCTGACTTTATAAAAAACGTTGATACACGATTGTGTAAAATACTGTAATTGCTTTCCGATTGTATTATACCAAAATATATATTTTCTGTACTCGATTGGCGTAAACGAATTAACTCATTATTTTTTTAAAATATTATCTAAAAATGTATAATTTATGGTAATGTTTTATTTGTTCATTTAGTTATTTTATGGTTGAGTAGGTTATTTTTGTTTTTTATTTGTACATTTGCATTTATGGAAATAAGTCAATAATTGTAAGAAAATACTTCCTAATATTATATATAGTTGCTAATTAACTAATTACTGGACATTACTAACAAGTTCCTTGCTAAAAATGTTCCCAGAAATTGTTATTTAGTATTAATTTAGGACTCCATATTTCCGCCCCAAGTTGTTGACCCAGTCGCATGATTGCCAGGTATGGTATAAGGGTCGCCTTGGGGTTGATACATTGGTGAACAGTTTTTAACCGATTTGTGAGATTTGAGAGTAAAATGATAGATGAAAAAAGGTTAATAAAACAACTCATGGAAATTATTCGTTTTTTTTTTACTCAAAGATGTCAATACAAAATCAAATTCCTCAGTTTTTGATACTCATTTACAATGTCTAGTTATATATTGACGCCATGTTTCTTTTTTTAATTTTTCGTTTCACTCTTTGCCGTTTGCTTCCATGTTTATTTTTAAAAGGCTGAGAAAAATAAAACATTATTTTTCTTAACGTCGAATAAATTTTAATTCATAAAAACGGATTTTTTATATTAATACTTTCTGTCTAAATTTCTAGGACGAGGAGTTATTATATACATACATCTCGTCTCTGGCGCAAATATATATTATTCCGGTCGTTATATTCTCCGGCCTTCAACGATAATTTGTCGCTGCGATTAATTTCGAACTCTGATCTTTTTATTGAATCGACACGAGCAGAATGTTCTCGTTCTGTTGATGATGTCTCGGCATATCTCGTCTAGTTCTCATTTAGCGCTCCTCGCTTATTGTTCGTCCCGTTCCCACTGAATCTGACTCCGTACAATCCGGGCCCAGGGATTGAACTCACTATTACTGTCACCAAATACTCGAACCAGTGCTTGATTCCATTAGGATATTCTTTCTGCATTTGAATCAATTGTTTTTCTTTTTTATTTCGTGTTTAGAAATGTAATTTTTAATTGCACACAAAAACTTGACCAAATGTGTATAGGACAGAGGTCGATTTTTGAACCGTGGTATTGCACTCAAGTTGAGAGTTGGAGTTTGACATAATTAATAATAGCAAAATGTTTTTCACAAATCATTACCGTTTTTTGAGGAAACGAGTTTAAAGATTAAGTTTAGGTTCAAAATCGTAGTGTTGCAATTTCATTTTGGTGATCAGTGAAAGCCTTATAAAATTTATTATTGATTGAAGCTTTATAAATTTTATATGGTCAATATGAATGCTTACAAGCACATTATTACTAAATCATTGTGACATCAAATAAAACCTTCATTTACTTCAATGAGAAATTCTGAACAATTTAGCTATATTATGATGTAATACAGTGCAGTAGTTTTAGTGTGATTTTAAATAAACAATGAAAATTTAAAACATTTTTTTATAATTCATGCCCAGCAGTTTTATGGTGTTATATATACTTTTATTTATTTTTTTGTTTGTATTAATTATGATTTGTCAAATGATCTAATATATCTTATGTATTGAGTAGCCTTTTTTGTAAACTTTTACAATTATTTTTACAGTTTTTACTTATCGAATGCAGTAAAAAATGCTTATTTTGTTTGTATTGATTCATAATTAAAATTCTGGTTTTAATTTATTTTCTATTCAATGTATTTAATGCAAAAGATATCAACTTTATTTGGATTTATTCTTGAAACATTAAAATTTCGAAGTCAGTTTATAAGTAAAAAACTGCGGAAATTCGGGATTTCTCTACATTTTTCAGACGATCTTTAAAAGCAGATGCTCAAAGATTCTTACAAGCTATGAATCTAATGTTTGGTGACACTACGTATCACATCAACCTCCAGATTGTACATCGAGTGCAATATTAATTTTCTAAAATATGTGCAATAATAATATATAATGACTCATGGTGTAGCTTTTGTTTAGTTTCTAAGCACCTAGTGACTTTCCTTGTCGAATGAAGGGTTAGAGTTCATGCTAAGGTAAAAAAGACATTCTTACTGCGAATGCAGGTTTTAAACTAGCGAAATAGGCCCTAGGTGACACGATTTGCCTACTCACTGACCTTCACTTGGCTTTGTGCCTGACGCACCTAATCTTTGTGGAAATCGATGTCCCTAAGAATATCTAAAAAAAAAAAAAAAAATACACAAATATTCGCATGTATTTTACAAGTATATGAAATTGTATTCAAGTATTATTTACTGATTCATCTTGATAAAGTTGTACTGTAACTAAGTTGAAAGTAATTTTTCTTTCTATTCCTAGCAATGGTGAGATTAACCGTTTCCATTCAGAAAACATTCGTAATTGATAAACTAAAGCAATTTTGGCGTTACTGTTGGTTGAATTTTTTTCTTTACATGGTTTAAAAAAAATAAATTTCTCAATTACACTAACTTACTTCTTAAAACTAATCAGAAATTGATAACCACTAATCAGAAATTGACAACCACTAATCAGATATAGACAACTACTAATCAGAATTTGACAACTACTAATCAGATATTGACAACTGTGTCACTAACCTCTGGATGGTTTGGGTGGTCGCAGTCGATGTTTTGGTCGCAGCACCAATTGTGACACTAACCCCTATCGTAGGTTGGGTGGTCGCGGTCGATGTCTTGGTCGCAGCACCAATTGTGTGACACCCACAACCACTCGCGCGTCGATCACTGCCCCAATGTGTGACACTGACCTCTCGGTGTCTGGTTAGATTCGGTATCAACTTTGTCGTTCCCAGCTCACCTCCAACGTCTGGTCACTGAAGTGACTGCTTTGATCTCTAGTCTAACCTAGCCACGTTGTGATTTGATCTTAGGCAGACGAAATCAATCAGGCGTCGGGCCGTAGTGCAAGCTGAATCCGGGGTGAAGGTGATACCGCACAAGTGTATGTAAAAGAAAAATAATGAAACAAACTCAAGAGGTTCAAATGTGTTGAGAAATGACAATTATCTTTATATCTGTCTGTTGAATACAGGAGTGCGTCTCTCTCCCAGCCCGCTTCTATGGATTGGTGACACCTTTTGCGTTCTTAAGCGAGTTCTGATATCTTAAGTTGTTTTTCAATAAACTGCTTTTGGTGGGAAGACTAAATTGGAAGACGTGGAATTCTTGGTCACCTCCTGCGAGGCGGTATTCTCCGAGCCCCGTTGTCTCTAGAAATAACTTCAACTGGAACTGGAACTTCAACTGCTTGAACGCCCGGGGACGTTCGTTTATATGGACGTCGACCAAAACCCGGTGTGGGGCCGGACGTGGTTTGGGTTCTTCGATAATTCCAAATCCCCAATAAGGATTCTCTTTGTCTTCGGACAGGAATATTTATCACTTCCCATTTTGGGAAGTCAATTACTTTCTGTTTTAGAGGGGTCTCCCTCTTCTGTGAGGAGAGGTCGGAGGAGAATTATCCTCCTAAACTCTTCCTTTCTCATATTGATATCTCATACCAATCCCTTCAGTGGGCGTCAACAAGTTTACATTCTTTCTCATACAATCACATACGCCTATCAGCCATGCTATCACTCAGCCAATGATCTCTTGACAGCGTAGGTGTGGCTAGACTGGCATTAGTTTACATTATCGCCCAAAGAAAAAAATTATCTTCCCTTTTCTTTTTTTTTTTTCTATCGGCCAGAATTCTTATGAATAGCATATTGCGGATCATTAAATTTTTATCTTATTCTGGGGCACCTGGAATTCATTAGCGGAATTCTCCGCCGACGCATTAATGATCGCAGTCAACTTTTAACTGGGTGGTCGTTTCCACCTGACGACCAAATCTTTTTGTCTTTCTCGTGTCTTAATCTCCAGATGTTCGCTCTTGGTGACAGAGAATCTGTCGCCAACAGCTTGAACAGGGAGTCTTAACGTCCATATCAAAGTCTGTGTTCATACGGCTGGCTTCTTCGTCGGTTTTTAAGATAACCGAATTTCGATTATTTCTGATTACATGCAGCTGACCAAAATTGAAATTTTTATTATTGCTACGTGTGTGGTGAATCACAATTCTTCCCCGTATTCCGTGTCCCTTGTCGCGTCACTCTCTTATCATGACATTAATTAATTCTGACAGAATCCGAAATCTGTTTCTCTTACGAATTTTCTGTCTTCTGCGAAAAGGAAAATATCTTTCTTCGTAAATGAAAATGAAATCTTTACCAATTTTTCTTTTGTTAAAAAGAAATAATGTCGCTCGGTATGTCTTTCGATCTAGCTCTTTCTCGCCTTAAGTATTTCCCGTTTTTAATTTCTATGATTAATTATTTAGCCAATTACCATAGCGAAATATTGTCAGACAACTACTAATCAGAAATTGACCACTACTAATCAGAAATTGATAACCACTAATCAGAAATTGACAACTACTAATCCAATATTGACAACCACTAATCAGATATTGACAACTACTAATCAGAAATTGACAACAACTAATCAGATATTGACAAACACTAATCAGAAATCGACAACTACTAATCAGAAATTGAAAACTACTAACCAGAAATTGACAACTACTAATGAGAAATTGACCACTACTAATCAGAAATTGATAACCACTAATCAGAAATTGACAACTATTAATCAGATATTGACAACCACTAATGAGAAATTTACAACCACTAATCAGAAATTGTCAACCACTAATCAGAAATAATTACACAAAAGGTATTTCTGCATATTTGTTTTGGGTTTGTTCCCAATCAAATTCTTTTGTAATGTGAGATTATTTAGCTATGGTAATTGGCTAACTAATTAACCATAGAAATTAAAAACGGGAAATACTTAAGGCGAGAAAGAGCTAGATCGACAGACAGACCGATCGACATTATTGTTTTTTTAACAAAAAAGAATGGGTAAAGATTTTATTTCATTTACGAAGAAAGATATGTTTTTCGCAGAAGATAGAAAATTCGCAAGAGAAGCCAGGTTTCGGATTCTGTCAGAATTAATTAATGTCATGACTCGCCAAGAATACGGGGAGAAATGGCAATCGAACCACACATATGCGATAATAAAAAAATTCGGCTTCGGTCAGCTGCATATAGGCAGAAGAAATCAAATTCGGTTATCTATCAGAGATATCTTTAATATACTCATTCTTGGATTCCGACGAGGAAGGCCAGCCGTTATGAATACAGACCGTGATATGATTATTGTTATTGCTTGTTCAAACTGTTTACCACAGACTTTCTGTCACCAAGAGCGAACAACTGGAAATACGATAATATTAAGACACTTGATTTCAGGTGGAAACGACGACCCAGTTAAAGGTTGACTAGCAGTTATTAATGAGTCGATAGAGGTCCGGGCTAAGTGGATTTGGGTGGCTCAGGATAAGATATGATAATGTTTTTTAATTATGGCAATGTGGACTTCATAAAAATTCTGGCCGATAGAAAAGAAAAGAAAAGAATTTTTTTTTCTGGATGATACTTTTAAGAAGGCCAGTCTAGCCACACCCGCGCTGCCGAGCGATCATTGGCCAAGTGGTAGCGTGAGTGATAGGCAAGGGTGAAAGTTTGAGAAAGATGGAGAAGTTGTTAACGCCCACTGAGGGGATTGGTATGAGATACCAATATGAGAAAGGAAGAGTTTAGGAGGATAATTCTTCTCCGACCTCTCCTCACGGACGAGGGAGAGAACCCCTCTAAAACAGAAAGTAATTAACTTCCAAAAATGGGAAGTGATAAATTTTTCTGTCCGAAGACAAAGAGAATTCTTGTTGGGGATTTGGAATTATCGAAGAACCCAAACCACGTCCGGCCCCACACCGGGTTTTGGTCGACGTCCATATAAACGAACGTCCCCGGACGTTGAGGCAGTTGAGTACCAGTTTCAGTTCGAGTTAGTTCGAGAGACAGCGGGGCTCGGAGAATAGCGCCGCGCAGGAGGTGACATCTTTCAACTTTGCCTTCCCACCAAAAGCAAGTTTTACTGAATATCGACTTAGGATACCAAAAGCAGTTTATTGAAAAACAACTTAAGATATCAAAACTCGCTTAAGAAACGCAAAAAGTGTCACGAATCCGTAGAAGCGGGCTGGGGGAGAGACGCACTCCTGTATTCATCAGACAAACATAAAGATAATTGTTATTTCTCAACACATTTGAACCTCTTGAGTTTGTTTCATTATTTTTCTTTTACATACGCTTGTGCGGTATCACCTTTACCACGGATTCAGCTTGCACTACGGCCCGACGCCTGATTGATTTCGTCTACCTAAGATCAAATCACAACGTGGGTAGGTTAGACTAGAGATCAAAGCAGTCACTTCGGTGACCAGACGTTGGAGGCGAGCTGAGAACGACAAGGCTGATATCGAATCTAACCAGACACCGGGAGGTCAGTGACACACATTGGGGCAGTGATCGACGCTTGAGTGGCTGTGGGTGTCACACAATCGGTGCTGCGACCAAGACATCGACTGCGATCAACCGAACCATCCAGGGGTTATTGTCACAGTAAGCAGTCATTCAGAATATGGCGATATTCTAAGCTTAGCTTACATAACCCAAAGTATGGGGCACTCAGTGAGGAAGAGACTCACTTTTCAGTCGTAATTTTTTCTAGTGCTCATTCAGAATCTGACGTGTATACAGATCCAAGTTAGTGACGTTAAATTTTGAATAGACTTTCTTTTGATCAGTAGCCGAAGTTAGTCCATTTTGTTTCAGAACTTAAAAATTGCAAATAGCAAAGTCTATCCGCATTGGCCTTTCAAAAGTTGCCCGATCACCCAGGCTATTACTTAGAATATCTGACAATGATATACAAGAGGGTTTGATCAATAATTTTCTACCTGACACGCGTATTTGTTGAGACTTGATGTCTTAAACTTTTATCCTCGAGTCCTATGCGAAAGTTTTTGACAGAAATTAGAACAAGGGATTGTGAGTAACAATGGACTAATATAAAAAGGATAAGAATCTTAGCCATACTATCGAGCAGCTGCATGAAAAGGCTTGCAGTACAGTACTTTTTTCAAGCTCCATAAAAAAGAGGTTCCACACGTCAGTACCGACTGATATAATCTATGACATCTTCTCTGACCACATTAGGAGTAATCCTCTTGGGCAACACCAGGGCACTGTGAAGAGCGGAGGTAGCAACATCAGAAACATTATCTTTAAAGACGACAAAGAAGATAAAATCATTAGTCTTGTGAAGAACATATCCACGAGATATGGCATGGAGAAAAAGATATTAACCCATGATGGACAATGAGAAAGGCTTTTAAGCTAGATACAAATCAGTAGTCAGGAACTTAAACTAGTGAGAGAGTTTAAAGATCTTACCTCGATTATTATTGACGTTAGAAGAGAAATAATTCCAAGAGCGACACAAACGGCATAAAAAGAAAACATCTGCCTGAAATCAAAGATCAAACTTACGTGCATTGGCCTGCGAATCTTGGATAATAACAACAGAATTACAGCAAAGAATCTAAGTATTAATAATGAAATGGTACAGACATATCTTTGGCATCTCCTATGTATAACGCGGAGCGAGACACCATTAAACAAGAAAGAGGTGCCATTGGAAGATTTCAAGACGTCAAAAAGAGAAAGTTGAAATGGTATGGAAAAGTCATGATAGCGAACAATCTTTCCACTACCTTCCTAAAAATTACCATCTTGGTAGACAGAGGAAAATGGTATGATAATGTTACTGAGTGAACTGGAACATCATTGACAAAGACTCATAACCGAAGCATATAGTCAGGTGCTCAGGAGCACAGAGACCCTACGACCACAATCATAGAACATGATGATGATGATGATATTACCAATATTCTTTTATTTGTTAATATGTGTTTCATTGTGTGTATGAGCTTGGACATAACAGTGTGCCCCCCCAATGAGGATCGACTTCCTGACAATAGATCGCTAAACATCATTCTAATCATGAGTGCCTATACATAAGTATATACATACATAATTACACCATTTTTTAACTAATGTTCACCCAAGGCCTAAGAGCCACTAGAGATAGTGTTTACTGAGTTTGTTGTGTGGGCGAAAAGAGTAAAAGGTAAGAATTGTAGTCTATGAGGATATATAAGAAAGATCAGACTATTATTAAAAAATGACCGTAATAAAAACGAGGATGATTTCTCCCCCCCCCTCTCTCTCTTTGTGTCTTATCTCTTTCCATTTTGATAAATTCAATCGACGATTCAATAACTATATTATCTGCATCAGGGGAGGCACAGTAATCGATATCTTAATGTCATTGATCCTATCCCATTTATACGACAACTACGACAGTCCATGGAATATATGACTCGCTGTACTGTACGGTGACTGGCTGTTTGAGCGGCACCAGTTAATAAATATTTATTGAACAAAGTAACTAATAATAACAAAACAAAAGTCATTGAAGCAAAGCAAGTTCAGTCGACCAATGATGACAATTCCAGAACAACGTAACTATAAACAATTTTTTCTGTCCTCTGCCAGCCGCTATGATGGAGAAAGCATTACCTCGAACCGTCGCCAGTGAGACACGCTGCAAGAGCCACTCCGTTTCTTAATCGAGACGCAATCGCGCCAATCCAATTAAGATGCGATGTGATGCAATGTTTCTCTTAGTTTTTCTTGCTTACCATTCCAATAAAATGGTATTTGACGACTGGCCATGATTACAGGTTTCAGGCCGATGAAAGTGTGCAATCATAAGTTTATATATAAACTCTAGGTTTATTTAATTATATACCTTTTGGTCGAGATCAAAACAAGCAAATAAAACGCGCGCAAAATCACGACCTAACATGCGCGAGTAAAATATTTCTGTGGTCGTCTATAACGATTTTTACGAGCGCGTCAATAACGGCAAACGCGTTCAGAAAACTTTCATTATGGATAGAAGCTTCAAAGAGGAACAATCGTTTATTTATTTCATTGAAAGAATTTACAAATAGGAACGATCAATTAGCTTATCTTCATACCCTGTCTGGTGGCAAACGCTGCTGGTGGCGCCAGGGGTGGCGGTCCCGCCATAGCCACCGAAACCGTGAGATCCCCCCTGGTCGGCGGCTGATGAAGACAGGGTATCGCACGTGTTAATACACGTTGTATGTTAAAAATTGTATACATGGTGAATATTTGTACAGCATTTTGTTTCGAAGCGCGCGTCATTGTGTGATTTATACAAAAAGTCGAAGAAAAGAAGTAAAAGAGAAGAAAAATGTCGATTGTTTTTGCCTCTCTTCCTGAGCAAAATATACACACACACACACACACACACACACACACACGCACACACACACACATATATATATATGTGCATGTATTTATGTACGTATTGATATGTGTGTATGTATGTATAGCGAGAGATAGGTATATATATATATATATATATATATATATCACTCTACATACATACACACATATCCATACGTACATACATACATGCACATATATATAAATATGTCCTTGGATTGGGAATAAGGGCCAAAGCTTAGTTAAGAAAGTTAGTAAGTCGGTTTCTGGTTGTTTTCCTTCTGTTGCTTTGCGTTGTATTTTTCGAACTAGGTTCGCGTTTCCGTCGTTTCGCAAGGATGAATTGCCCTACATCAAATTAAGTAATTTGGTATATGAATTTAATTGCCAGTGCGCTGCTTGTTATGTGGGGCGTACAACCTTGTATTTGGAGACTAGAATTAATCAACCTTCTAAAATACAACTCGGCAAGACAGATAACATGTGTTATCTTCCCTCTACAAATATGGAATCGGCTATTGCTCAACCCCTAGTAGAGAATATAGCCTGTGCCAAGTCGTATCCGAAAGAGTGGTTCCAAATTATTCACATAGCTGGTTCCAACAATCATTTGAAGATTTTGGAATCAATCTGTATAGAATTACGGAAACCTTCTCTTTGCCGGCAGAAGGATTTTGTGAAGTCCTTTAATTTGTTGGGGGATATTTTATTTTAACTGTCCCTCGCTAATTATTTACACGCAATTTCCCCTCCCCTCGTTATAAGTATAGATACTTATATGTCAGTTTAGCGTGTTTTCCCCTCCATTTTTTGCTCTTCATTTTCGTTGCTGTTCTTTTCATTTAATTTATCAATTTTTCCAAAGATTTTCTCCTGATGAGATGTTGGACGAAAGGGCCTTAGGGACTATTACCATTAATAAATTCCTTGTTTTTAAAATAGTATATAGATTTTGTACCTCCAAGCATTTGTTTATATATATATATATATATATATATATATATATATATATATATATATATATATATATATAAAAGATAAAAAGAACATTCGGGCAGTGTTTATATAATTTATAAATTATATAAAAACTGCCCGAATGTTCTTTTTATCCGAGCGCTTTCGGCTATACATTTAGCCATTTTCAAGGATTATATTTTAACTGTTAAAATTAGAAATAGTTTGTTGTATGTATGTTTTATAAAATGTCTTCATTTTTTTGTTTCAAAACACGGTCAAGATATTATGTCCATGTTCAAAGTTAATATTATTAAGTATTGGTTTGTTTGTTTTTATTAATAAGGCTTCCATTAATTTTAGCCTTTTTTGCATGTGAATGATGCTATTATATTAGTGTTGTCGACAAGTATGTTCCGAATAGTGTCTGGTAGGTCTCCATGAATATTTAAATGAGATCTAATTGAGCTGTTGTCAGAAAGGTGTAGAGTTAGTCTGCGTGTCAAACATGTTGTAGTGTGGCCTATATAATTATTTACGAATTTTGATTGATGAAGAATACAATTCCTTAATGGGCATTTAAATTCGTAAATAATATTTGCCCTATTTAATTTTGTTCTAGGAGGTGAATCATTATTTTTAACTATAAGGTTAGTGTTTTAAAATTTTGTAATAAATAATTAATCTAATTTTTTTGCTATTGTCAACTGGTGTTAAGCATTTTTTTATAATGTTCTTAATTTTGCATTCATCCTGTTTATAATTTTCGTTCACCTGATTTTTATAAAAAATATTAATATTATTGTTTATGTTTCTATTCTCGCCGTTGCTATTAGCAACCTTAGACAAGAAACGCCTAATGTGGAAATCCAACAATTGATTAGGAAATCCGTTATTAATCAGCATTTACTTTATATTTTTTAATTCATTAAAGAAGAGCGTGCGAGAGGATGAATTCTCGTACGCTCTCGTGAGGAAATTTTTAATAACACCTATTTTATATCTAAGAGGGCATTCGCTAGAGAAATTAAGATGACAAGAGTCTTTACTAGTTGTTTTTTTATAAACAGAAGTTTGGGGGGATTCGGACCCGGCTTCTTTAACATCTCCCCTTTCCTGGCAAGATTAATGCTTGACAAACGTACTTATAAGCTTTAGATTAAAATAGAATCGCAGCATCGCCTACGTGACCCCAACGTGACGCCAACATGACCGAATCCCCCTCAAAAGGAACCCTGATTTTAGAATTTCAGTTGTTCTGTTTCTGATTAGTGTTGTGTCTATCGTCTTTTCATGTTGACTTAAATATCGTCTAATCCTAAGTATATTTCTAATAACCATGTCCTGAAGATGGTCTACTAGACCGAAACATCTGACGTCGACAGTAAAACAACATTAAAACAGTAAACTTGCATATTCGGATTTTGTTTTGTCTTTTCCATATTTTTCATCATACCGTCGGATCTACATCCACATATTTGCTTACATATATATATATCTATATATATATATATATATATATATATATATATATGTATGTAGAGAGAGAGAGGAGGGGGAGAGGGAGAGGGAGAGAGAAAAAAAAACATCAACAACAAGCACGGTTTCTTTTTTGGTGACGGATTTTCTAATTCAATAATTTTTCGCAGCCAATTCTCATGAATTTGCGCGTTTCGAAAACCCTAAGATGGCCACCGGATGTAATTAGTTCCTAGAATTTACTCGGCTTACGCATGCGTCTTGTTTATTAGTATCTCTTTGTTATGTTATGCAATATACTGCGACGCATGCGCACACTGAAATATTTTTTTTTTTAATTCTGCATTTCGTCCTTGCTTACAAATGAATATTTAGTTTGAAAATAACTCCGAAAAACATGATTGATACTACTACTATTTGTGAGTACTGTCTCTTACGAGACAGCACAATGTGAAGAATTCGACGAATACGGTGGAAACTAAGTATTAGGATATTTTCATGGTTATATTCGAGGTTGCCATTTGTATAACTAGTGATTCGGTTGCGTAGCCATTATCTGTTCATTCCACGGGCTCCTATATTCCTAAAATTGCTATGAGAGAGATTAAAGAGAGAAAGGAAATAGCTGACAGCAATCGCCAAGGAGGATTCTGTCGTGTATTTTCAACATTGGAAAGAAAAGTGAATGTGAAATGAAATAAGTGTGTGAATTTCCAAATACACTGATTTGATGCGGACTAAAGCACCATTGTCCTAGGTAGGCCATTCCTTTTGTTAATATTAAATGACCGGAATTTTCCAGACATTCCTTGTATATTATTTCATTTTTATTATATAACAAAATATGAATCATCCTTATTCTCAGTTTGAATAACAAATGGGATAATGTAAATGGAACATAGACAAAGAACATCATAAGCAAAGAAGTTTTAAGGAAATGGAAATAAAAGAATGACCCTTATAGTTAGGATCAGAAAGAGACAGTTGAAATTTCTAGGACACAAAATGTAAAAAGACGGCTTGCAGAATTTGACACTCAGGAGTATACTGAAGGCGACTACAACAGAGGGAAACAGCGAGTAAAATATCTATGCTTGGTCGGCTTTGTGGCCTAGCATATGTGCTGATTCCTTAAGTTTACGAATTTTCCAACGATGTTCTTTGTCTATGATTTCAACCTGACCCTACAGGGGACTGTGAGGAATGATGAAAAGACAAAATTACCAAAAGCTACAAAGAACACTGTGGAGATCCATGATCGCCTATATGCTAAAGAGACACGGCAAAAGAAGAGGCGTCTCGAAAATCTTAACTTATTTTCACGTTAGTCTTCCGAATTAAAAGCGAGACATCAAAGTTCTTTTTTTGGATGCTAAATGCAGATTTGAAAATCGGCTGAAAATCTTTACACACACTTCATATTTTAAACAAATTTTCTCAGTGCATGAAAATCATTGCGTTTTATCCGAATATTCAAGATATTAAAATATGTGCTGGGTGGGTAATTTAAAAGACTGACCAACAGAGAGAAGTCAATATACCTGTTTAATAATAAAAACCAATCCTTTTATTTCTTTGTCTCTTGTAAACACAATTTGCATCCTAGACCTTTACATCTACTTCTCCATTGCTCTGTCACCAAGATGGAACATGCATGCACGTAGTTGATGCGTATATATGATAGTACCGATGGGGTTATTGAAGATACTTGATGCTGCCCGACCTGCCATCGACGGAAATACTGCCTACGGCCAAACAAGCTACTCTTTCTACTGAATAAGATGTGCGCCATTCATTCAGACCCAGCAGCTCGAAGACGGAGAGTAGGCGAAAAACACTCGAATGCCCGCCGCCGGCTAAACACTTTCTTTCGATGTACATTTTAAAATTCATTATCAACAGGCTCTCCAAACCTGTCCTGTCATAGATGGCTGTGTGGTCAGTTTCTCTGACTGCGGCGACGGAGTTGTAATGTTCAACCTTCCATTCAGGATTTATTAACTAAATATCAAATTTTATGTGAAGTTCTGCCATCAATATGATTCTTTATCTCATAGATTGTGCAGACTGGTATTATAATCTTGTCTTGATCACAACCTTTCGGTCGATACGTTATTCGGCCTTCCTCAGGTCTATACTGCATTCAGTAATATTTGGACACAAGTTCTTATCTCATCCATACTTTTAAGGTTTTAGGTGAATTTTATTCTTATTGATGAATGGAGGTAAGTAGGAGGCGAAAATTAACCATCGAGAAAAGATATTAATCATAAAATTATCAGATTTTGGTTAAATCTGAGGGAAGCAGGAAAAACATATCAGGTGAAAGGCATTTATCAAAAATATCTGTCTATATTTTTGAGATGAGGTATTGTAATTATTTACACTATTTATATTATACGGACTGTTGCCCTCATCTTTATTGCCATATTCGTGACGTTTCGTCCGTTTTTTAACCAAAGCTCATATTGCAATTTTTGTTTTATTATCGCTTTTCTCTGGCACTTTTATTACTGGTTCCCATATTGTATTCATTTCTATGCTTGGTCGGCTCAGGAGATTTTTGTGGCCTAGCATATGTGCTGATTCCATAAGTTTTCGTATTTTCCAGTGATGTTCTCTGTCTATTATTTCAACCTAATCCCACAGGGTACGGTGACCTCGCTTTTCCCTCCATGTAGTCAGATACGCCTGGTTTTTCTACTTCCTCTCGTGTTACGGCTTCACGATGTTCTTGCTGTTTTACCTTAAGGGGTCGGCCTGTTTCTCATTTATATTTCTTCCCACATCTGCACGGGATGGCGTATACACAGTCCTTAGTTATTCTCTCTTCTATGTGGGGGGAGGTCTTACTGTCTTGTCGAAAGTCAGCATCTCCATCAGGTTATCTATTGGTATACAGATCCGTTCTCCTAGGGATGAGTCCGGGGCCAGTCTGTCCTTGATTACCGAAAGTGCCTCTTTCGTGACTACCTTGGTGAAAAAACTCACCACGTCCGAGCCTGGACGAGGTGAGTTTGGTTGGATTGCATGGGAGCATTTTTGATATACAGTCTCCCCAAAATTCACAAAAACCGTATTCCGCTCAGGCCAACTGTTAGCTGTCAAGGCTCTGTGTGTCACCCTCTGAGTAGCTTCTTTGTAGATATAATTGCCACATTAACAGGAAAGTCACTTTCATATGTCCGAAGCTCCGCCTACTTTGTGGAATTAATCAAAGATTCTCCCATCCAATCCAACCAGATGGTGAACCTGGACGTGATGAGTTTGTTCACGAAGGTAACCCCAAAAGAGGTACTATAGGTAATCAGGGACAGTCTGGCCTCGGACTCATCCCTAGAAGAACGGACCAGTACACCAATAGATAACCTGATGAAGATGTTGACTTTCTGTACACAAGCAACACACTTCGGAATATAATCAGACATATATCGACAGGATGAAGGTTTAGCAATGGGCTCGCCAATATCACCAGCAATAGCAAACATATACATGGAATACTTTGAAGAAATGGCATTAGAATCCACATCACTAAAGCCAACCCTATGGCTGAGATATGTAGATGACACTTTCATACTTTGGCCACACCAGGAACGGGTCTAGCTACTACTGGACCCTGTGAACTCAATAAGATCCTCGATAGAGATCACAATAGAGCGAGAAAACGACAACAAACTCACATTTCTGGATGTACTGCTATGTCGAATGGAGCATGGGTTCGAGACATCCGTATACCGTAACCCTAACCCTCACCGGAAAATGTCTCAACTTCAAATCCCATCCCCTTACAGTATAAAGAAAGTTGCTTACAACATCGATCAAAAGTCATAAGTAGCAAACCAGAGAAATATGAACAAGAGATGGTTAGTATAAGCAGTACCCTACAACGTAACAACTACACTGAGTATATAGAAGCACTTTCAACAAACTGGGATAGAAGGGTACAAGAGGATAACAACACCCAGAAAACAGCTTCCGTGTGCAACCCTATGTGAATGGACTATTGGAAAAATACAAAAGATCTGTGGTCTATATAACATCTGGACAATCTTCAAAAGTGGTTTGACATTTTGCAGACACCTCTTCCGAGTAAGACCCCCCCCAACAGAGGAGAACATGACTAAGGACTGTGTATACGCCATCCCGTGCAGCTGTGATAAGAAATATAAAGGAAAAAAAGCCGCCCCCCGTAAGGTAAGACTGCAAGAACATCGTAAAGCCGTAACACGAGGGGAAATAGAAAAATAAGGTGTAGCTGACCACATATGGAGTGAAAAGGGAGATTACCGCTCCCTGCGGGATGAGGTTGAAAATAACAGACAGAGAGCATCACTGGAAAATACGAAAACTTAAGGAATCAGGACATGTGCTAGGCCAGAAAATTCTCCTGAGCTGGCCAAGCATAGAATATGAGAACCATTATTAATGAATGCCATTTTCCCTTTTAAAATGGGTAAGTCGTTGATTTGGGATGCGACCTGTGCGGATACATTTTCGACCGGTAATTTAATCAGGTCCGCTGTTGAGTCGGGGTCCGTTGCCCGAGACGCTGAGATAAAAAAAAAAATAGTTAAATATTCTTCTCTTACTGATAGATTTTTTTTTACTCCTGTGGCAGTGGAGATTTCTGGGGTTATTGACCCTCGTTCGATGGCGTTCCTTCGGAGGATTGGTGCAATGGCGCCTGATTAATGGACGAGCCTCGCGAAACGGAGTGGGTCTTGCAGCGTGTCTCACTGGCGATGGTTCGGAGTAATGCTTTCTCCATCATTGTGGCTGGCAGAGGATATCAAAAAACAAAACAAAAAAAAACATTTTGTTTATAGTTACTATTTTTCAGTAAATAAATTTTTATTGTTGATTTTGCATCGGACATAAGCAGGTTGTTTTTCGATGTAAAACAAATACACTGCAATATTTTCTTGCTGAACAAACGGGTTCTTGTCTTGTCATGACTTAAGTAATCCCAGTTTTTTCTGGTTTTGCTATGAAGACATTGAAATCAATGCAAACAGGATGTATATAAAAAGTAGAGTAAAGAAAGAAGCTTCTTTTTTGTATAAAAAACTTCCTTTTGTTTTCGATTGAAAGTTTGATACCCGCTCAATCCGTGCTGTGAACGAATTTAAAAAAAAGTTTGTATTTCATTTGCATCGTCTCAAAACTTTGTAAGAAGTCGTAAAAGAATCCAAGGAAGCTTTTCAGACAGAATTGGCGATCGCTTCTCAGATTCATTAATATCATCAACAGAATGACGCATTAATATGATCACCGGAGCCATTAGGTGAATTTGCTTAAAGTCGTTAAAGTTTCTATCTTTTCTCTCTTTTTAAGAATTTTGATGTCGAAAGTGGAGCGATGTTATCAGTCATTGTTTTGTGTTGGTCGCGGTCTTAATGGCAAAATACAATGGTTGCTTCCGAAGAGACGCTATTTTGAAAACGACATAAAATCGGGAGTAAAATCAATCGACACATGAAAGACTCTAATGCTTCAGTTCTAAAAGCAACTCTTAATGGCACCATCGGGTTTAATTCATCAGCCGGGTTTTTTCTCTTCTTTTGCAGCGAAAACAGCGAAAACTGCATAAAATAAAAGAAACTAAAAAAAAAAAAAAAAAAAAAAATCAAGCACCGGCGTTTTACATTTTTTTCTTTTTCTTTCTTATTAAAAAAAACAAAAACAAAAACAAACAAATATTCGTTTCAAATTTCGCTGTGAAAGTAATCAAACCTTTTCCTGATTTTTAAAATATTTTCGATTTGTAATTAGAAACGCATCGGAATTAACTTTTCAAAAACGTCCGAAGTCTCGTACTTTTTAAAAAATATATCACCACCACCACTACCACCACCGCCGCCATAAACAATTACGCTCTTTTCTCGTTTCATTTGAACAACAATAATAATAATAATAATAATAACTAGGAATACAAGTGGAATTTTAATGGATTTGCTTTTTGATGAATCTTAATTCTTAAGTTAATGATTGAACCAGCTCGTTGCGAGTTAAACGACAATAAAATAGCCGTGGAAATTCCCCAATTGAAACGCTAAATTAAATATTTCAACTTAACAATCTTAGCAAAATAATACAATAACAATCATGGATGAATTTAGGCCATTATTTAAAGTAAGTAAATGAAAACATTTGAAATTGACAAGTTTTTTCATTTCACTAAAGCAGACATTAAAAAGATACGAATGTTTATCTCCTCCTGTATTATCTTCTTCTTTCTTTCCTTTCTTTTCCTTTCTTTTTCTTTCCTTTTCTTTATTTCCTTTCCTTTCTTAACTTTCCTGTTGTTTCCTTTCCTTTCTTTTCCTTTCCTTTCCTCTCCTTTCTTTCCTTTCCTTTCCTTTCTTTTCCTTTCCTTTCCTTTCCTTTCCTTTCTTTTCTTTCCGTTTTTTTCCTTTTCTTTCCATTCTTTTCTTTCCCTTCTTTTCCTTTCCTTTCCCTTCTTTTCCTTAGCTTTCTTTTCTTTCCTTTCCTTTATTTTCCTTTTCTTTCCTTTCTTTTCCTTTTCTTTCCCTTCGTTTCCTTTCCTTCCCTCTCCTTTCTTTTCTTTCCTTTCCTTTCTTTCCTTTCTGTTCCTTTTCTTTCCCTTCTTTTCCTTTCCTTTCTTTTCTTTCCTTAGCTTTCTTTTCTTTCCTTTCCTTTCTTTTCCTTTTCTTTCCTTTCTTTTCTTTTTCTTTCCCTTCGTTTCCTTTCCTTCCCTCTCCTTTCTTTTCTTTCCTTTCCTTTCTGTTCCTTTTCTTTCTTTTCCTTTCCTTTCTTTTTCTTTCTTTTCTTTTCCTTTCATTTCCCTAAAACCAAACGGCACCTTAGCAATATCATTTCTACCGTAATATGAATGGCCCATTGCTTATCTGAAGGATACTGGTTAACTAACAACAAACTAAGGAACAAACTGAATTAGATGCTAATAATAATTGTAACGATTAAATCAGGCGAACTTAAATAGAAATTGATTTCTTAAAGATAAAATTATGATTGCCATTTGATTTCTTCTAACCTGTTTTCTTCAAATGCTACCATTTAACATTTTTTCAAAGAAATTTGATCTTCTGTGCTGCCTCAAGTCAATTTGTTCGTTCATTTTGTCAATTTATTTAGATTTCGATAGGAATGGATTCTTTATCGTTAAGTTTCTTAAGGACACTGGTTGGTAGACAAAGAAGAAGAAAAAGTAGAAGAAGGTGGAGGAGAATATGAAGAAGAAAAAGGAGGAGGAGAATATGAAGAAGAAAAAGGAGGAGGAGAATATGAAGAAGAAAGAGTAGAGAATGTTGGAGGAGAATATGAAGAAGAAAGAGGAGGAGGAAGAGGTGGTGGAAGAGGATGAGGAGGAACATTGAACTCATTCAGACAACAGTTATACTGGAATCTGAAAGAAAAAACGGTAGAAAAGAGTATGTAGCTAAACAACACTCACATGATGAGGATGGGGAGGGAAAGAATAAGACGATAAACAAAAAATAATAATAAAAGGTAGGAAAATATAAAAATAATGTGACTGGCTTAGATCTATCTATCTATATCTATGGTCATCTCTCTCTCTCTCTCTATATATATATATATATATATGTATGTATGTATGTATGTATGTATTATTCTCTCCATATCTATCTATCTATCTATCTATCTATCTATCTATCTCAAATCTAAAGTAAATTCGATCATCTAAAGTTGAGAATCAGCGTAATAAAGATTGGGAAAGTTATAAACAAAAATAAAAAAAGAAAGAGACTGAGAAAGAGAAACAAACAAAACAAGAATGTGTGTCTGAATATGCTAGTGTGCGTGTGTGCGTGTGTGCGTGTGTGTGTGTATATGTGTGTGTGGGAATACGAGCGTGAAGATAGGAAGATAGGCGAGTGTGAAAGAGATATGTAGCTAGCTAGACAGATAATTGATAGGCTAAGATAGATAGATAGATAGATAGATAGATAGATAGATAGATAGATAGATAGCAATTGACTAAGATAGATAGATAGATAGATAGATAGATAGATAGATAGATAGATAGAACTGAGTCTGGATGTCATTATTTTCCTCTTATCTGTCTTAAAACTGCAGCTCATTCTGCTTGTCCGACTACCGATTTCCCATTGTGTGTCAATAAGAGAAAGTCCTCATGTCACGAGCATCTGGGGAGCCACTTGTCTTCAAGTGTCCATTGGGAAAACACCTGCTATTAATAACGTGACTTGAACGGGAATTGATGAAACAGAGCGGGGGGGGGGAGATCTGTGAAGAGCGAGGAATGTGTCCATATTTATGCGTATCAGTGTCCATATACCAGATCTGATGAATGTTTGTGTGTGTGTGTGTGTCTCTGTGTGTGTGTGTGTGTGTGTGTGCGCGTGTGTGTTTGCGTGTGTGTCTGTGTGATTCCGAATCGAGGATTGACACACACAAATCGTCGATATATGTTCGCAATTTCACCAAAATGTTTGAGAAATCTGTAGACATTCAAAGTCGTAAAAGTGGATGGCCAATACATTTGTAGATTTCTAAAATCTTTCAAACTAATGAAGATTTTTTTTTCTAATTTGAGCTCATATTGGAAATGGAAGAGAATTGCAATCTGGGATCACAATGAGAAGGTCAGATAAACTGCAAGCTTTAACTTCTGACATTTAAGCTGCAAGATTGATGTCGATCTCTGTCATAATGTTCTTCCATGAGAAAAACACAAAGTGTCGAGTATAATTTCAGACTCTGACATGACAAGTCGGAAATTTCTTCGAAAGAGACTGAAATTCTCTTCTGTAGTCGGTTGGATGAATGTTTCTGTGATTGAAAATAAGCCACATTTTCTCGTGAGTGACTTCTGCTCGAAAATTATTTGTGTCGTGAGTTTTTCAAGCAGAAAAATATTCAAGACAATGAAGAATGAATGAAAACCTACAAAAATATTATCGACTTTTACTTAGAAAAAAAATCAAGCAAAAAAGAAGACAAGAAAATGAATAGTAAAGAGACAAAAGGAAGACAATAATTTCTGCGGAGTTATTTTTTGGTTCTTTTTATGGGTTACTACAGCCTGGTCAAAATAGCGTTCACTGAATTTCTTCTGCTTCGCTTGTCTTTTATTAAATATATAGAAAGATTACAAGATCAAACCATCGCGTTAATTTTTTACCGACTTTCAATCGGGTGTGAGCATCGCTGCATTTTTTTTAGAAATGCCGGTCGACAAAATCACGTTTGTTAAATTGAGTACACAGCGAGGTTTATCACTTTGTCTTTCTTTCCACTTTTGATTTCAACACAATCCGACAGCGAAAAAAAATAGAGAAATTAAATCTGACAAATATGTGGCTGAGATAGTTGCGTATTCCGATCTGGCATCAAGTATTCGAGCTTAGTCAATAACTAAGAAGAGACCTGATTTTTAAAGCAGATACGACTTTGTTACTGGAAGATGAACGTAATGAACTCCTCATTTGCATATTTCTATTTTTCCGAACTAATCTTAATAAGTAGTCATAAAATAGATATGTAAATAAATGAAAATAATGGTTTTCACTGTCTTTAAATAAATTCACTAAATATATTGTTAAGAAATCTCGAACTCGGGACGGGTCGACTTTCGTGAAAACAGAGCTATCCTTCGCCCCTGGCTCGCTCGCATTCGCGTAAATGAAAGCGAGTACCAAGTGGGCCATTTTTGGTAAGCAAAACTGGCGCTGTGGGATGAACCAAACATCCGGCTAAGGTGCCTAACGCGACGTCGAAAAGGTGTCGGTCGATATAGACTGGTAGGGTTACCACGGAAGTTGTAATCTGCTAAGGAGTGTGTAACAACTCACCTGCTGAATCGACCGGCCCTGAAAATGGATGGCGCTAGTACGAGGGACCGATGCGACAGACTACTACTAACCCGCGTAACAACCGCGTTATGGATGTCCAAACGATTGACACCGGCGGAAAGGGCCGGTAATGCCTACGGACGACCAAAGTCAACGAGGGACAATGGCGACATCGCCCCGGGGCCACGAACGTGACAACGAACCCGAGTTCAGACTAAGACGTACTAAATATATTGTAAAATATGGGAAATGATCTTTAGAAATTAGGTACTCAGTCGGTAATAAGACAAGATTAAGCGAGCTTATCTGTACTCTACTTTGTGTTCATCGCATTCATATTGACGTAACGAGTAAATTCTTGACATAATGCAGAGTATGCTGACAAGAAGCCTATCAGCCCCACTTTCCATAGAGTCCAGATTTGATCATTTTACGACTTCTCTTTTTGCTCAAAGATAAAATCGCCTTTGCAAGGCTGCGAGGATGCAGCTGATGGCAATCCCGAAACTGAAAAATGACAATGAAATTACGTGTATAAACTCCTAAGGAGAGTAATTTGAAAGTCGCCATTAATCTAGGCAGGTTATTTCATTTCGTTATTATTAAATGACTGGATATTTTTCGGATAGATCGTGTATATCAGGAATTGTGACAAGTATTTCACTAGTCATTATTTACACTATTTACATTCGAACTATTTTCCTCACCTTTATTTGTTGTTATCACAACGTTTCGGCCATTGTGTTCTCTCTAGCCTTCATCAGGTCTATGTTGATCCGGTGAACTACAGGGAATTCCGAACTGAACCATTTATTTAATCTGTAGACTTTTCCCGTTCCACTCTCCATGTCTTGGGTTATCGCGTCTAGTTTTTATTTTTAGTACTGCTCATTTACGGTGAGGACTGTTTCTACTGAGCCCAAGTACAGACTACCAGTCCCAGGGATTGAACTCACAATTACTATGTCACCAAATTCATGGGCCAACGACTTGATCAACTAAGCAATTTTCCCTTTGAGATTGAAGGTAGAGGATATTTTTCAGCGCACCGCGTCGCTACCGAATCTGACACAATGTCAAGGTTTAAAGAGGTTTTAAGGGCAGTACAATGCAAAAATTGCCCCCTTCTGGGCATTTCCCATTTCGGTGATGCCTCAGGTGCCGGTCTATAAACCCGGCCATCTCCCGAAGAAGAGGTACTATCTGAAGGGAAAGAACATCCCCACACCCGGAGCTTGGGATTAATATTATTTGAACCTTCACGAGACAAAGGGCCGACATGCGATAGAGATTGAAGGTAGAAATTCGTCACTTAAATCTCGGGAGAGGGAAACGGGATTTGTTGGAATTATTTCAAGAGATATTTGCCTTCACTCCTTGTTTGCATGTCTTCTTAAATAATCACGACAGATAAAGTTCAGAAATTATAACTGCTTCGCCATTCTTATTTACTGGCGTTGTTCATATTGCGAAATTCCTGTCGTCTGTCGAATACGATATGATGTAATTTTCTCAATTGTTTTGGTGTAGAAGGGACAACCATATTCCCGTCAAGTAATCATTCCTCAGTTGGCAACTGAATACTCGTCACAGTCAAGAAGGTCTCAGGGATTTGTCTCCATCGTTGAGGACAAATGCCAATCAAACATGATATTCTGTATCACTTTGCAAACTTTATAAAACGAAAGCATCCTCAAAAGTGTTCTTTGTCGCTTAATTAGAGAATGACTTTCAAAATAACAATTATTTCCCGACGCGCAAACAATCAGATAAAAGATGATAACGTTCTGTTTGTTTGTTTAGCGGCATATCAACTCCTTATGGGTCATTTTATTTAATTGTCTAGAGAGCATTAGTAATTTCATTTACAAAAATATATTGCTGGTAATATTTTTTTCCAAAAATTTATTACTGGTAATATTTTTTTAAATATATTTCTGGTATGTTTTTTAAAAAATATATTGCTGGCAAATTTTTTTTTAAATATACTTCTGGTATTTTTTTCAAAAATGTATGGCTGGTAATATTTTTAAAAATCTATTGCTGGCATTTTTTTTACTATGAAAATGTATTGCTTGTATTTTTACTATGAAAATGTATTGCTTGTATTTTTACTATGAAAATGTATTGCTTGTATTTTTACTATGAAAATGTTTTGCTTGTATTTTTACTATGAAAATGTATTGCTTGTATTTTTACTATGAAAATGTATTGCTTGTATTTTTACTATGAAAATGTTTTGCTTGTATTTTTACTATGAAAATGTATTGCTTGTATTTTTACTATGAAAATGTATTTTTATACTTGCATAGTGTTTTGACACCGGTTTGGGGGCTAACTATTTGCCCATAGTTGTAAACCTAACAAATGCTACCACCCTGAGTCAGAGCGGACCTGGAAACAAAATCATTTAAGAGGTGGTTCTAAGCTCCTCAAAAGCTCCCTTGCTGCCAGATGTAGTTTATCGTCATACCCAGGGGGTATGAACGCGTTCTGCAATGAATTAAGATTTCTCGTTAATTTGATTTGCTTATCTGATTCGCACTAGGTGAGAAGAAAGACGAATAAATATTGGCATAGATATCTTCATTATTTAAGAGACGAAAGAGCAGAGTATCTGTACCATAGGAAAGGGGGGGGGAGGTTACGCTTGGTATTTATTATTATTATTATTATTATTATTATTATTATTATTATTACTTCGATTTTCACCGATTTGCTGTGTGACAGACTCTTTTACCAGATCTTTTACCCGAGACATCAGTCAAAGAAGAATTTCAGAAAGTTATTAAGTCGATGACATTGACATCATGCCAATCTGTTGTATCTCAGGTAGTTTAGGGGCTTCTGTGATTTTCTTAATCTACGTATCACTATTCTTTTTTTTTCTATAATTCCTAGTGCTCTTATTATTATTGGAACCGTGATTGTGTTTAGATGCTATCTTCTTGCAATTCTTATTTCCAGAATCTTTTATTTTTAAATGTTTTCAAAATTCTTTTTCTGGGATTTATTTTTGACAGGCTTTCTTCTTCTTCTTCTTCTTCTTCTTCTTCTTCTTCTTCTTCTTCTTCTTCTTCTTCTTCTTCTTCTTATTATTATTATTATTATTATTATTATTATTATTATTTCAGTTCATTTGATTTCTGTTGTATAGTCATTTTCTTCCGGGCCCCAACCTAAGGTCAGAAATCGCTTCATGACATTTAACTCTGAGCATTTTGGAAAAGAGAAAAAACAAGCTAAGATCAGATGCATTTTACATAGATAAAACCCTTAGTGAGGTGTGGGCTGTACTTGGGAGTACAATTTTTTGTATTTCTTTAAGGCTTGGGCTACCAGGAATCCCTTTAATAAATCTATCGGGACCTTTACCAATCAATCTGCTGGCTCCAAACACAATAAACTAGATATTGTATGGAAGCACAGAAGTGGTAAAATTACTATTAATTATTTTTGCTACCAACAGTGCTTCTCTTGTTATTCGATTTCCTTTATTTTTTGTCACCTTTGCCTTTTCTGTGAATAATTAAATTCTCCATTGAATTATCAGAAACATTCGAAACATTGATTACAAAATGAGATAAAAATGATTCTACGAAAGAAATTTGGTCCGACATTATTTGTCTGTGTTATGGGCAAGAATATTTACAACAAATCGATTCAGTTCAAAGATGCCTTTCAAACTATCTGAAATGCATTTAGAGTAAAACTAATTTATTTATAAAATGCCGGCTGAGTAGGACTGTCTTTGAAATGAGAGCTTTCTTTCTCGAAGGGGACTCTGGTAATAAAATAATCATACCCCAAATCTCCTCTTGTTTGTAACTCTCCATTACGATAAT
>OZ038487.1:126761355-126816355 GCA_964036315.1 Acanthosepion esculentum
CTTTTTTATTGGTTGCTCCTCTCGGCAAAACTAGCATTACTGCGTTTCCCGCCTTTTCCTGCAATGGCGAACACAAAACATCGGAGGAAATGAGAAAAAAATCTTGTCAGAGAAAGTAAATAAGTAAAAACTGGTTAATCAGTGAACGGCAGATGAGTCATCCAGTTCTGGTGGTTGAGTTGCAGAACGATTTGCAGAATTGCTTTTTGGAAAGAAAAACCTTAACTCACTCATCAATAATTCATCATTAATTCTATCTATCTATCTATCTATCTATCTATCTATCTATCTATCTATCTATCTATCTATCTATTTTATGCATATATATATATATATATATATATATATATATATATATTTATATATATATATATATATATGTATATATATATATATGAAATATAACAATATATATATATATATTTAAAAAATATAACAATATATATATATATATATTTATATAGGTATTAATGTTGATAAATCAAATAATTACATAATAGCAATCGTCTCTATGTGCGCAAGCCTGCATACACAGGTAAGCGAATAAATATTTACTTAATTTAATATAAGGTGTAAACAAAACAGTGCTCAATGTTGTTTAGACAGAGTAAAGAAGTATATATTAATAAATATACATATACCTACATTTGAAGTGCAACTTAAAGGCCTGATGAGTTGGTAGAACAACAAAACTTTATGTTGCACTTGGAACGTAGCTATATATATATATGAAATCTCATATATATATATATATATATATATATATATATATATATATATATATATATGGGAGATATTATAGTTGTTCCATCGAGAGAAAAGTATATATTTGTTGACCATGTTCACCATAGTCTATGAATATAGAATCCAGCGCAGTACGTAATCTGTTCAATGAAACAACGTTAAAGATTAACACTCACGAGTCAGACACTCTACTGAATATATATCCAGCAGCTGTTCCGTAATTCTTCAGTCTTTGATATCAAAGGCTGGCAGTGAATATTCCGGAAAAAACATGGCCGCCTTTATACACGCCGAATTGAATATTTTGAGCCTTCTGATTGGTTATCTCTTCTATTGGTGAACTATAAAATGAGTCAGCTCATTTTGGCTGGCTCACTAGTATACTACGGTACGCAAAAACTCCAACAATATTTTAAAGAGAAAAGAGAAGCTGCAACTTTTTTTGGTTATAATGTGAATTTATATATATATATATATATATATATATATATATATATATATATATATATATATATATATTATACTTTTCATATTTTTTGCTTAATTACTTCTTAAATATAGTTTTATGTAATTCTTCTAGGCGGGTTTTTCGAAGATGTTTGTCGGCCATTATAGTGCAAATCGTATGTGCTAGGAAATAGAGGATCGATTTTAAACATCTTTTTGTGTGATGGCTCTTGAAATGAAGATAATTCTGGGTGTCTATAGCTTTGTTGTAGATATCTGTGATAATGTGTTTTTTTTCTATTTCTGATGAGTATATCTAGGTTCGTTTAAAATGATGTCCTTTGGTGTAAGTTTTGGAGTAGATTGTATAATTGGTTAATATCACCTCATGAGGATTTCCAGAAGATGAAGCAATCATCTAAGTATCGCTTCCAAGATTTAGTGGAGTGCGTTTTTATATTTTCTCCATATATTTGCTCTATCTTTTCATAAATGTTTTCCTCTAGATAAACTAAGTTTAGGCTGACACATGTTGGTGACATTTTCATTCCCATCGCGTTACCTGGGGTTTCCATATGGGTTTTCGTGTCAAATTCAAAAGAGTTCTTCAGGATTAGGTCTATACTATCGATAATGAATTCCTTGATGAATCTGTGATGTCGTATTTCTGGGAGTTTTTCAATCCAGAATGAGATTGCCAGTTTACCTAATTCCTGTTGCTATATAGGCTACTAATGTCAAACATTGCCATAAGTGTTCCTGGATCTACTTTGTGTTGTAAGGAACTAAAGAATTGGATATCGTCTCTGAATTAATCTTTTAATCTGTTTAGTAAATGGTTGTAGTATGGTGTCCATTAGATTATTGAATCTGCTAGTTGGACAAGCTGTTACTATGTGTCTGAACGTAAAGTCACTGGTTTTTGAGATGTTGATACATTCAGATTTTTGTGTCTGAATAGCTGCCTTTATTTAAATGGATTTGTCAATTTTTGGTATTCCTTAAAAATTGCTCATTTTTTGGGATGAAGTTTATTTGAAAGACCTATCAGTTTTTTGTAAATATCTTCGGTGTTGTGTAGAGTTTTGTAATTTATGATATAATATTTTTTTTGTGTCAGTGTCGATTAATTTTCAGTTGTTCTTTTGCCCTAGTGTCTTTAGAATTTTTGTTTTATTGTATATTTTGTCCATGATAACTGGCGCTGACTTTATCTGCTTCCTTTATAATATGTTGTTGTTTTTCCGGGTCGTCTTTGTCTGTGAGTTTATTGAATGATTTGGATTTTTCTTGTAGGTTGAGGTTCCAGAGTTTTTCAAAAATATTTTTAGTTCATATGTATTATTGTTTTTGTTTGGGAAGAATTTGGATTTATTTCTTTACTATTGAGTCATCTGTAAAGTTTTTGTTATCATTAAATGTTTCTTTTAGTTGAGTTTGCATTCAAATTCTCTAAGGTCTTTTTAAAAATCTGTTATATTGCTTTTCGGGGCAGGACAGATTTCGTCTTTTGTAAGTGAATATATCGATAGGTTAATTATCTTTGCTTTTCTGTTACCTATATTGGTCTTATTTTCGAACTGGGGTTTCTAAAAAATGTTGATAATCTCTCTTCATATGTCTTGGGTTTTCTAGATAGCGACAATTTCTCTTGGTAAAATTGGGGTTGTTTTTTCTAGATGGTTATGTATGTCTTTGTTCTTGTTATAAGGGATGTTCCAGATGTTTCTAGATTTGTTGTCCCTGTATGGGGTTAAGTAGTGATTTGTGGGGAATTTTGATTATCTTTCTTGATATTGGTAATGTTTGTTTGGTTTGTTTTGTTGTGTTAGGTAGTATCTGTAAGTGTTGGTTTTGTTAACGTGTGTGTGTTTTCTCCTACGTCTGGCTGCGTTAAGGCATAATGGTATGTTGTAAAGGTTTGTTTGTGTGCTGTTAAGTGTATTTTGATAATTGTATTTGTTGTGTGGGTGTGTTTGTGCACGGTATTATGTATTAGGGTTCTTACTTCTGTGGTGTGCGTTTATTTGTATTTGCTGGTCTCGTGTGTAGTTGTTCTGTGTTGAGTTTTGTATTTTATTGTGAATTTGGTTCGTGTTTTTGGGAGTGGTTCTTTGTTTTTATTTTATTATCCGATTTTTCTTGACTTGGAAATGTTTTTAGCCAAGTTGTTTTTGTTTCCAAAATATTTCGAGATTTTTTCTCCTCTTTGCATTTTGACTTTGATTCTATTAGGAATAAGTTTCTTTGAGACATTGTTCCCTGATTTCTGTCAATATTTTATTGTCAATCTCGGTGTATTTTTTCGTAAAGGTTATTGTTTTGTCTTTTAGTATTTCAATTTAGGTCTGCAATTTTGCTAGGTTCAGTGATTCTTTTATTTTTTCTATTTTTCCGTGTCTTGTGGAGTAATTTTTCCCGGAATTTCGTCTGGATAAATGTTTCCTCCATTTCTATGAAGGTTTTGTATATGGTTGCAATTTCTTTGTTTTTGATAGCATTAAAAGATACTAATTTCCTTTGATTAAGTAGATTGTCCGACATCCGGAGATTCTGTTTCTTCGTTTTGTACGCTTCCTCTTGGATATGCGATTTTACGATATTTTCTTGGTATCCACACCGAGTTTGGAAATATTCAATCAGTGCTACTGTCTTGCAGTTGTCTTGCATGTTTTTTTTGGGGATGTGAGTTGTAAAAGTGTCCATTTTTTGTTTAATTTCTGTATTTTTTTCTCCCAAAGTTCCTGTTTTCTGTGAATGTTTTTGCATAATTCTATGAGATCTTCCATGGTTTTCTTTTCTGTTCACGGAATTCTTTAGTCGTTCCAATTAGAGGAAAGTGTATATTTTAAAGACAAAAGAGAAGCTTTAATGGTTTTTGGTTATAATGTGGATTTTTAATATATTTTATTTTATCTTCCATATTTTGCAGTTTATATTTTGAATATTTATTTTCTATATTTCCAAAAATATGCAAAAGAAAATATAATATATAAAAAATCCACATTATAACCAAAAATGTTTTCAGCTTCTATTTTCTTAGAGGCGTCTGGCTGTTTCATGCTAGACGCAATCGTCAGGCCACGACGATTGCGTCTAGCATGAAACAGCCTGTCGCCTCTAAGTATTGACTTTAATGTATATATATATATATATATATATATATATATATATATATATATATATATATATAAATAAATGTAATCCATCGAGCCTGAAACCTCGACAGAATGCACTTTCGTCCTATATTTGGGACTCATCAGCAATGCGCATCCACTACCGAGAATTGAAACCCTGGCAGTTAGGTTGTCGAACAAACCTCATACCAACTGTTCCAACGGGCCTCTGTGACGAAGAGGTAGCAAATCAAACTCAATATAGCGCCGCTCAGTCTGATTTGCTATCTCTTCGTCACCGAGTCTGATTTGCTATCTCTTCGTCACCGGTAGTGGATGCGCACTGCCGATGAGTCCCAAATATAGGACGAAATGGCCGTCCAGTGCTTTCTGCATTCTCTTGAGATTTCAGACTCGATCAATTACTTAAATATAATTATCAAATCCTCCTAATAATTTCTATCATATATATATATATATATATATATATATATATATATATATATATATATATATATATATATATATATACCATCGCAACACAGAAATTACTGTTTCGAAACTTAACTCAAGTTCTAAAGTTTAATTTCAATATTAAACTTAAAAATTAGTGTACAGTTTCATTCTCAAGCGATGTTTAGAATAACTCACCGAAGAAATGCTTTACTCATTTATAGGTTGGAAATGGAGGGTGTCATCTGTTCGTTATCAAGGAAGGGGGGTGTTACAGTCTTTTTAGTGTTAATTTATTTGTCTCCAAACACAGCCCTATTCTGCGGTTGAATTCAGGGTTTTCCTTCCTTGAGACACCGGCTGTCAACCAAGTCTAAAGCGCTCAGTTCTCCCTTCTTCTGTTTGATACATAATTTTCAGAAGGGCATTTGTGTGAAAGTCTATGTAACCAATATTATTCAATTGACCCGAATTAAGATATCTGCGCATGCGCACGATTAGGCCTATTTTCAGACACGTGTATCGATGGCTGTGCGTCTCTGTTGTGTACGCATGCGTGGTGAAACCAGGAAAATTACTCGTGCGTTTTGTGGCCGAGTCTGTAGAACAGAAACTGAAATTAAACGCATGGATTATCTAACGTTTATATTGATTACATTGAATAATGAATTGGCCTGATGACTTGAGCCTAGTATTTGATCTCCCCAATTTCACTGACAAGGCCTGGATCAACCTGTTTTCAGGCATTTTACAACAGTGCCTGGGATTCGAACCCGGGTCGTAAAGCGAACATGCTAACCAGCCACCCACACAATCATATATTCATTATGAAAAACTACCCATGTTTATGGAGGTAATTGTTAGGGTAAAGTCTGAAATTGTTACACACACACACACACACACACACACACACACACACACACACAGAGACGTGGTCCCGCTCATACAAATTTACACACACACACACACACACACACACACACACACACACACACACACACACACACACACACAGATGTGGTCCCGATCATACACATTTACACGCACACATACACATGTACACACTCATACACACACGTACAAACTTTCTCTTTTCTTCTCTCTGGCCCCCTCTCTGACGCACATTACGGTTTAGATATGTACAATTTTGCTTATGAGGAATTCATTTATCCGAAAAAGCATGTCATAATGACTTCGAAATGAACACTTGTATGGATTCGCAGATATACGCAGGCGGGTTTGAGACTTTTTTTCTAGGTTTCATAATTAAATCGGACCTATCCTTCTCTCCTCCCCCCACTGTCCGCCTTCACGCGTGTACGTGCGCACGCGTGAAGGGGTGTGTATCACTTTCATTGGCCATCAAAGAACGTGCCGTTCAATCATTGGATGAATCGGATTACGACAGGGAGTCTATCAATGCAAAATAAACGAATCCATGCGCTCGACAAACAAACTGGACGCCACATACCAACACTTGACACGAACCTTGATTAATCTTAACGATAGAGACAGATGCATTCTGACGTAGGGACTGACTAAGTTAGACTGACAAGCAGATATTAACAGACATACTTAAGGACACATTAGAATCGATTGAAGTGAACAGACCGATACAGATATATATATACGATAAATTAAGAAAACACCTTAAAAATCCATATCGGTTATAATTTATTTCATAAATATTGATTTATTCATCTTTTCAGACCGAAAGTTTTTAATATATTTTATATATTGCTCTGTAACTTACATTGAACATTGGATTAATGTTCTTCCTTGGAATTATTCCTATCAATTACAAATTGGTATTATATATATATATATATATATATATATAATATTATAAATTAACTAATTTATAATTTTTTTGCTACACAGCAATAACCATGTTTCAAAAATGGAAGCTAAAATCTTCAAATTTAATTTTGTACTTATATTAAAACATTAATTCCATTTCATCTTCAAGCGAATAGTGGAATAACTTATTTTTAAATTTACTTAGTTTTAAACGCACACATAAATTCATAATTCCTTGTTTCCAAGGATACAGAGAAATCCAATCATTCAGACAAGGGGCGATAGCGTGTTCATTTTTATTAACTATTTTTGTATCAATTATGAGTTATGTTCGAAAAAGAGGTTAAGTTTAGGGTGGGTAGGGGTGTATTTTTCAACGAATTCTGATATTCGTTAAATGCATGTCGTCTGGGGTTTTTTAAAATTTTTAACGGCATTATTTCCTACTTGTATATTTAAAGATTTTTTTATGGGAGGTTTAGGTTAGAATACGTTTTATTTAACTATAATTTTAAAATATTTACCCTCTTAATTACTAATAGACTATATTTCTTTTTAAAATTAGTAAATGCAATAGTATAAAATTATTTTTCATATCAAATATAAGTATGCATGTTACCAGCTCGCATTTTTTAAATTTTATTTTAAAATATTATTTAAGGAAAATTTTTGACAATGACGGCAAAAAATAGCTATTTCATTTCTCTGATTCAGTAAATTTTTATTTTTTATAAACTTAGTAATATATAGTTTCTCATGTATGTACAAAGGACATGGGTCAATTAATGACCTACATGTTCTAGCTTTTCTTATTAATTTCCATTTTACTGTAGGTGTTTTATTGGATTCTTTTAAGTGCTAGAAGTACTTTGAAAGAGATGTTTGATTTTTGTATTTATTTATCCTAAATTAACTTTGATGTTGATTGTACCGCTTTTTGAACCCATGGCTTGTGCAACATATATATATTTTTATGTTTTCGGGATTCTCAATAGAAGAGATATTGTATTGGTATGCTAATGATTCCATGAAACATTTATTTTGTAGAGGACAGTTATGAGGGTTTCTACAGTTACATAATTTTTGTTTATCTTCATCTGTTTTTATTTTTCTATGGTCTAAATTTTTTTGGTTTTGGTCTAAGTGTTTATTTAAGATATTAGCATTATCTTTCTTAATTTTTTCTAAGTTTTCAGTACATCTGTAACTTAATTTTAGTGTATTTTTATTGAAAATAGTACTTAGTTTACTTTCTCTAGGAAAGTGCTTGACTTAATTTTTGTCCCAATTTGTTCTTTACCATTTGGTTGTATGGAGGTGTATACCAAATTATTTTTCTACTTCTGTTTTTTCTATGCTTTCCATTTTCCTTTTTTATATAAGTTAGTTTTGGGTTTTTGTAGCCACTATCTTTTAGAGCTTTATTATAGAAGTTAATATGTTCATAGAAAATCTTCTCATTTGCTGAATTTGTACTTATTCTTTTTTCGAGAGATAAAGGTATATGCTTAATTATAGATTGGGGTTGATTTGATTTAGGGTGTATATATAAAGGATTGATATTGGGTTCTTTATAAGGTGTGTATATATTTTTCATTAAATCTAATGTTATATCAAAGAAGTTAACTTTTTTAATTAAGTGCTTACCGTAATTTTTAAGTTCAGGCTATTAAATTCTTTATATAATATTTTTCTAATTTTATCGATTTTAAAGTTAGTAGAGTTCTTTATAACCGTAAGTCCATCGTCTCTGTATAAACCAATGTCAGTTATATTAATATCACGGTGCGCTGTAAGATGATATAATATAAAAAGACCTATGAGACCAGAAGACACAGGTGAGTCTAGTGATCCCATTGTGATGTCGAAGTGGTCATATGAATTTTTTATCCATTGTTCACCTTTATGTATCAGTACCGATATTTTCGCATTTATAATAATGTTCTTTTCTTCTGTAATATCTGTGTACTGGGTGGCAAAGTCCAACACATTCATGAACAGTTCTTTAGATACTGATTGGTAATAATTTTCAAAATCAATAGTGTACAGTTGGTTTTTCCCTTTATATAAGCAAACCAGTTTGTCATGTCTTTGGTATTAATCCAAAGTTTCAGGCTTATTTTTTCTTTAATTTGTTGATTAACCCTTTCAACGATCATTTTACTAATTTTTCCGATATCAGGTCTTGTTGGGTTTATTATCCTTGTATATATATATATGTATAGTGAGATTTACCATACAATATGAGAATTATAATGACGTTTTTGGTTGTAATGTGGATTTTTTAGTGTATATAGCGAAAAAAAGGGTTCAGTTCGACATTCCAACGACCTGAAGAAGGCCGGAGCGTACAACGGCCGAAACGTTGTAATAAATATGGCGACAAAGATGAGGGCAATAGTCCGAATAATGTAAATAGTGTAATTTTAGTATTGGTTAAGCATCTAACTTTGCACGTTTTTTTTTTCCGAGAAACAATATGGCTTTCGCTTCTCTAGGTCAACCGCCGATGTGTTAAAAGTTATCACTGAATTAATCTGCGAAGTTTTAAATAAGAAAAGCGAATCTCGAGCTGTGGCAAAAGTCGAAAGAGAGTCGGATATGCTCTGGTCTGCTTCAAAATCTCAACGGTTATGGTGTCTCCGGAAGAAGTTTTGATTTGACCCAATCTTCCTTAAACATTCGTCTAATGAAAATCTTGTTGAACGGCCACGCTTCTAGATCCTTACACGTTGATGCAGGGCTCCCTAAGGGCTTTATCCTTGGACCAACTTTGTTTTTCTTATCTCAATCAATGACTTTCCCAATCTCATCTTAACTCGGTATTCATGCTGCCGGTGCAACTATTTACTCCCGTCCTAGTAAGTCGGATTGATCGACAAAGTAAAATTGTCTATAGTGTTATCGGTCCTCATCTGGCATTCAGTCACTTTCTCATCGACATGACGTGGCTTCCCTCTGTTTCTATCTATAAATATTTCCATGGCAATTGTTCTGAAGAGCTTTCCTCCTTGTTATCTCAACTGCATGAATTTAAGCGTGGTACTAGATTGGCAACTAGACCTCATCGTTTTCCTGATAAAATAGCTGGATGCAACCGTAAGTTCTATTCTAATGGATTCTTCTCTCGCACTTCTCGCGTGTGGAACACTTTTCTGGTTCCTGGCTTCTTTGTCACCTACGATCTTCAAAACTTTAAGCGGAACTTTTGCTTGAAACCAGTTCTTATTCCTCACTAACGTCTTCTTCATTCTCTTTCACCCTCAGTAAGTCTTTTGTGCCTTAGTGGCATTCTCGCCTTGCTTGGGTTGAAATGATGAAAAAAAATCAATAAACATCCAACTGATTTTCATGAATTGCATACTTTTTTTTTATATTTAATATCAATCATTTTATCGCACACATAGACTCATACACACACACACACACACACATATATATATATATATATATATATATATATATATATATATATATATATATATATATATATGATTTGATGATCGCTTGATGTATGAAACTGACGGTCACGATGTAGTAGTTAATTCTACGTTTACATTATTTATATCTATAAAATGTTTATCTGCAATATTTAAAACACGTGTATACGTTCATTTCTATTTAAATATACAAAGGGAATGTGTGTGTGAGAGAGAGAGAGAGAAATAGAGAGCGAGAGAGTCGTGCGCATTCACACAGGTTTCGCCAAGAATTTAATCAGATAGAGAAGGCTACACACATACACACACACACACACTCATGCACACAAAGGCAAGGGCTTTTTGTATGTGTGTCTGACGAGGGCACCAGAGAGACATTACCAAGTTTTATTGAGATTACACTTGCCACCTTAGGCACCCGTGCTACGTGATGTTTGGACCGGCGTTGAACCAGGGCGTAGACACGTATATCAGGCGTAGACACGTATATCTGTGGCCAACAGTGGCTGCACCTGACACAGGCGGTCAACACACGCCTTGCGATCATTTTAATACTATCGAAACGATACAAGGTATAGATGGCACGGCTCGGCTGCTTTGCCCAATGCAACCAACTACGCTCTATTAGTCCGAGGCGTTTTCTTTCAAATTCCTTTCTTTCTTATTTGTTCCTCTTCATCTTTTCTTTTTTCATTAATTCCTTCATTTCATTTCAATTTCTTTTGTCTTTTGTCAGTTATATATTTCTGAAATATTTTTTTTTGGTTTTCTCTCGAAAATCCTCATGCAATTTTCGTTTTCATTTCATTGCTGATTTAATCATATTTTCTTTTCGTTCTTCACTTCCTTCCTTCATTAATTCTTTCATTCCGTCTTTCTTTCGGCCTTTCTTTCCTTACATCTTTCCTTCCTTCCGTCATTCCGTCCTTCCTTTTTATGTTTTTCTTTCCATCCTTCCTCCCTTATATCCTTCTTTCCTTCCTTCCTCACTTCCTTCTATCCCTACTTAATTCTTTCTTTCTTTCTTTCTTTCTTTCTTTCTTTCTTTCTTTCTTTCTTTCTTTCTTTCTTTCTTTCTTTCTTTCCGGCCGTTCTTCTTTCTTTCTTTACTTCCTTCCATACTTCCTTTCCGTCCGTCAGTTCTTCCTTCCTTCTGTCCTTCCCTCTTCCTTAATTCTTTCCTTTCTCCCTTCCCTAATTCTTTCCTTCCTTCTTTGCTTTCTTCCTTCTTTCCTTACTTCCTTCTGTGAGTCCTTTCTTCATTCCTTCCGTTCCCCCTTCCTTTCTTTCTCCTTTCCTTCCTTCTTTTTTCCCTTCCTTTCGTCATTCCGTCCTTACATCTTTCTTTCTTTACTTTCTTCCTTCCATCTTTCCTTTTTTCCTTCCTTCTTCCCTTCCTTCATTCCTTCATTCATACTTCCTTCCTTCCTTCTGTCCTCCATTCCTTCCTTTCTTCTTTCCTTCTGTTCTTTCTTCCTTTCTTCCTCCCTCTCTTCCTTCCTTCTTTTTCTTTCTTTCTTTGCTTCTTGCCTCCCTTCTTTATTGCTTTTCTTTCTTTTTTTCAATTTCCAACGTCTAAACTGCAACCAATTGTTGTATTTTACGGTATTTTCTTTTCATTTTAAAATGTTTCTCTGCTTTTCAACAGCTTATCTTGATCTTCAAGGCATAAAAATAACGTTTATTCAGGTTTAGGATTAAATAAATTCAATCTACAACAGCATTTCACAAAGAAACGACATTAGAAAAGATATTCACTCTGTAAATAGGAATTGTTAAAATCAATCAGACACTAAAAAATCGCCTAAGAGCATTGGTTAGACATCTGGTTCTGTCGATCATTACCACAAGAGTGAGTTAGACTCATGTGGATTTTCAATACGTATAACTAACTAAATACCAGTAAAAGGAAGGTTAGAAATCCATCTCCTGATGCCAATACACCTGGGGACAAAAATGGCGAGTCGAAAAAAATGAGATGAAGATATGACTCCACATAATTCACAGTTTTTCCTTTTATATATAAAAAGCACTTATCGCATCTCGTTTTCATCTTTTTTTTTCTCTTCCGCATTTGCTTTTTTTTCCCTCTTTTTCTCCTCCATTTTTTCATTATCGACTCTTTTTTTCCTTTAGGGTATTTCAACAGGGCGTCCTTTTTGTCGAATCCTCCCAGTTTCGCATGATGCACTCAACCAAAATGTATTTTCATTCAATCTAAATTTTGATTGCACCGTCTGGATGGCCACTGTAACTTTTAATCTCTGCTGCTTTTCCCTTTCACTCCTTTGATCTCTCTCTCTCTCTTGTTCTTTCACAGCTTCTCGCTCTTTCTCCCACGCTCGCTCTTTTTTCTTTCGCCCGTTCTCCCTCTTGCTCTTTCTCTTTCTATCTCTCTTTCTCTGCCTCTCGCTCGCTCTTTCTTTCTGTCGTCCTTTCTCCCTCTCGCTTTTCTTTCTCTAATCCTTTCTCCCTCTCGATCTTTCTCTCTCTCTCGTTTTTTCTCTCACTGGCTCTGGCTGTCTTTTTCTCTCACTGTCCTCTGGCTGTCTTTTTCTCACTCGCTCTTTCTTTCGCTTTTACTCCCTCTCGCTCTTTCTCTCTCTATCTCTGCTCTATCTCTCTCTTTCACTCTTTCTCTCTCGCTCGCTCTTTCTTTCTATCGCTCTTTCTCCTTGCCGCAAGTTATTTATCTCTTTCGCTCTCTCTTTCTTTCTCGCTTTCGTTCTTTCTCTCTTTTATTCTACCTTTGACTCTCCTCTTTTAACATCATGAACTCGTTCTGAGTTTTTCGCCCTGTTTTTCTTTCTCTACTTTTCTGCTTGTTCGATGGCTGAGAGAGTTGCGTACATGTCTCAGTAAAAGCAGGAATTTCGATATGAACATCTTCTTCCAATATGGATGATTGGTAATTTATATTATTTTACTCTGATTCGAACTTTCACTGCTTAAACAGATACACGCTCTGAAATTCCAATGAACTTACACATTTTAGTAAAACCCGGTACAACATCACTCACCACTAAAAGTCAATCTTACTGCCACTGAAAAAATCGTCTGCGTGTGTTCGTACGGTTACGTTTGTATTTGTATGTCTTTGAATCTTTATTTATATAGCTATAAACATCTTTGACCAACGAAATTTCTTTGTTAAATATGTTTTCTGCATTTTTTCTATATTCCCTCTGTCTCTTCTACAAATATTTTTACAGCAACTGTTCCGACGAACTACTGTTACTGGTTTCCGGACTTCATGAATTTAAAGCGTGCTACCAGGCTAGCGTCTTGGTCTCACCCTTTCACTGTAAAAACGCTTAAATGTAACCGTCTCTTCTACTCAAACAGCTTCTTCTCTCGCACTTCCCGTCTGTGGAACTCCCTTCCGCTTACTTGCTTCCCCGATGAGTACAATCTTCAAATATTCAATTGTAATGTCAATCGACATCTGACACCCTGCGCTTGTTCCCTGTCCTCTACTGTATGCTTTCCTCAAACACGCCGCTTTACTCTTGTTCTCAATCTTTTGTAAGCCCTGGCATTCTAGTGCCACTCCCGCCTTGTTTGGAGTGAATTGCCATAAGAAAAGAAAATTCTCCTGGTGTCCAGTGAAAATTTCAATATATATCTATATATATATTGATAATATTAGTGGTAATGTGTATATATATATATATATATATATATATATATATATATATATATATATATATATATATATATATATATATGTATATATATATGTGTGTGTGTGTGTGTGTGTGTGTGTGTAAAAATTCGCAAGAGGATAGAATCCAGGCAGAACACGAAGTCCCTGACATAAATTATAGCCATGGAATATTAGTGTTTGAGCCTTTTATATTATATATATATATATATATATATATATATATATATATATATATATATATATATAAAAGTGAACATAGAAGTCAACACTTAGAGGCGACAGTCTGTTTCATGTTAGATGCAATCGTCAGGCAACTAGTGCTGTTATTATTCTTGGCTATTTATATATACGGGTCAGTGGTGCATTGTGGGTGGTTATTTTTACCGGAATTCGTTTATTTGTTTATTTATTTATTTGTGTCAAATTATTTTGCTTGTTTTTATTTAATTTTATTTTTATTTTTATCTTATATATTTATTTATTTTATTTTGATCGGTGTTTTTATTAACGTAGCTTATTGTGGGTAGTCTATTATGGCCGTTATTTTACCGGAAGTCGTTTATTTGCTTATTTATTTCGGTCAAATTGTTTTTCTTGTTTTTATTCATCTTAATTTTAATTTTTTTTTATATATTTATTTTTTTATTATTTTTTTTATTTTGGTCGGTGTTTTTATTAACATAATAAAAATTTGTTTATATAGCTTATTTAATAGTTTTGTTTTTGTTTTGGTAGATAATTAAAGCTATTTGTTGAATTTTGGGGTTGATTGTTGTGGTTTGTGCTGACTATTATTTTGGTGGGAACGGTTTTTAATTTATTTATTTGGATTTATTATCTTTATTTGTTTTTTTTCTAAACGGCTAGTTTATCGGTATCTGTTGTTAGTTTATTTTTATATTTGGATGTATTTAGGCCTGAATGTCGTGTCGTGTGCATCCAATGTAGACTTTTAAGTCGCCTGGATCCTCACTAGATGAGATATTGTATTGGTATACTATACTAAATGATTCAGTGCAATATTTATTATTAAGTGGACAGTTATGAGGATTTCTGCAGTTACTTAAATTTTGTTTATTTTCATCTCTTTTTATTATTATACTGTCTAAATTTCTTTCGTCTTGGTCTAAGTGTTTATTCAAGATATTAGCATTATGTTTCTTAATAATTTTTTCTAAGTTTTCAGTACATCTGTAACTTAATTTTAGTGTATTTTTATTGAAACTAGTACTTAGTTTACTTTCTCTAGGAAAGTGCTTGACTATTAATTTTTGTCCTAATTTGTCCTTTACCATTTGGTTGTATGGGGGTGTATACCACATTATTTTCCTACGTTTTTTTTCTATGCTTTCCATTTTCCTTTTTTATATAAGTTAGTTTTGGGCTTTTGTAGCCACTATCTCTTAGAGCTTTATTATAGAAATTAATATGTTCATAGAAAATCTCATTTGCTGAATTTGTATGTATTCTTTTTTTCGATAGATAAAGGTATATGCTTAATTATAGATGGAAGATGATTAGATTTAGGGTGTATATACAAAAGATTAGTATTGATTTTTTTTATAAGGCATGTATACATTTTTCATTAAATCTAATGTTACATCAAGGAAGTAAACTTTTTCAATTTAGTGCTTACACTATTTTTTAAGTTCAGGAATTTAAATTCTCTATATAATGTCTTTCTAATTTTAACTATTTTAAAGTTTGTAGATTTCTTTATAACCATAAATCCACCGTCTCTGTACAATCCAATGTCAGTTATATTAATTTCACGATATGCTGTGAGATTGTATAATATAAAAAGATCTATAAGGTTATAGAAGACTCAGCAGAGTCTAGTTATCCCATTGTGATGTCAAAGTGATCATAAGAATTTTTTATTATATATATATATATATATATATATATATATATATATATATATATATATATATTACGTCAAAAGTTATTTCTTTATTCGATACCCATATTTGCGTAGGATAAAAAATAACATTGAAGTAATAAAAATAGGTGGGATTACACACACACACACACACACACACACACACACACACACACACACACACACACACACACACACACACACAGGCACATTAAACAAGTGGATTTCTTAGATGTAACCTTAAACTTAGCCCTTAATAATTTCCAACCTTTCTTAAAAATAACGCTAACCCCATTTATATAAATCCTAATTCCAATCACCCACCGCCGGTTATTAAGCATAACCCATCATCCGTTGAACGTCGTATCAACAGCACTCTTCTACCAAAGAAATATCCGATAAACATAAAATTGTTTACAACAAAATCCTTACCGACAGCGGCTACAAATCTTCTGAAATTAAATATAGGGAAAGTTATAGTTACTGTAGAAAAAACAATAGAGGAAGGGAAATAATTTGGTGTACACCTCCCTTAAACAAATTAGTCAGTACCAAATTGGGACACTAATTTTTAAATCTAATTAGTAAGCATTTTCCTACGAATAGTAAATTAAGTCAAATCTTCAATCGCAATATCCTCAAAATTAGTTATAGCTGTTCTAGATATCGAGATAAAATTATTAAATCACACAACAATAGAATACTGAAATTTTTTAACGAGAATGAACACAACCCAAAGACAAATTCTAATATACCCCAAGTAACAGAGCTAATTGCAGAATCCCCGATCAATGTCCATTATCAAACAGGTGCTTAATAAAATCCACTGTATGTATGTGCTATATCTCATCAAATTAGAACACCAAGGATATTAAATTGTATGCGGGATTCACTTGCGGATCTTTTAAGGATCGATATTACAATCACATATCCTCTTTTACTAATACAAGCCAACGAAATATGACATCACTTTCTAAATACTTTTGGAAACTGAAGGAAGAAAGCAAAACACCTATGGTTAAATGGAAAATCTTAAAACAAACCAGAACTTGCAAAAATTTGAACGAACCTTGATTTTTATGTTTGCAGGAAAAAATATGTATTATTAAACTTTTGAACAACAGTCAATTATTAAATCAAAGATTTGAAACTACTGTTTTTTGTAGGCATATTAAAGATCTAACATTACAATTTTACTAAACTTCCAAATCCATAACCCGTTTAAAATTATAACTCAACTCCTTTGATATATTTTCTACCCTCTTATATAATTTTCTTCTAATCTAACTTAGATGATGATTCTTAAAATGATTTTTGCACATATATAATACTAGTAATAGTATCAGATTAATTGATTTACATCCATACTTATTCTACAAGTTATACAGTTCGACAATAGGTCAAAATTTGCTCATAAAAGTTATATTAACATCCCATACTTTTAAATACATTTCTACTTATATCTTAAATTCTGAAATAAAACTTATTGTTTCAAAAAATAATTTATGTATTCAACATACCAAGAAAAAATCACTACCTCTTAATTAATTAATTTACAAAATACATTCATTGATTACAAAACGAGTAGCAATAATTCCAGTCTAAATATATGCAATTCAGCTCTGGCTTTGTTTTAAAAATACCAAAAGTATTTCCAATTACTACTATAACCATTGTTTAAACTTATCCCTACTTCCCCTTTCATCGTCTTACTCTCTCCTATTCTCAGATTTCCTACCCACTCACTCTTAGAAGGCTTGGAGATTCTGTGCCTAAACCCTTGACCGTTCTTGTCGATTAAAAAAACTTTTCGGGTCGAGCCATCACTTTAACATCTCAACAATCCTTCAACAAAAACTGATATCAATAAACAATCTTGTTTCACTTTGTCAACCTTTTTCCCCCCTGCTATTTTTTCTTTATCCTTATACGTCACCTCTTAAAATGTACCTATTTTTGTTTTTCAAACAAATAGAAAAAAGGAAGTGGTTTTCCACGCGCGGTCTGCTTACTAACAAAATTATTCATAACCATTTTGGTTCTCACCAATCGACGTGCAACTAAATGCACCGAAACGAAGTTGCATCTTTGTAGTGATTAAACTACTTTTGTCTATATGAAAAAATTATAATAAACAATTATTGCTCTACTATCAGTATCGGGCGCTTTTTGAATGTTAGAATTTATATATTATTTTCATTCTCAGTTCATTCATATATATATATATATATATATATATATATATATATATATATATATATATATATATATATATATATGTATTAGTAAAATTATATATAATAAAAGGTAAAAACAACGGAATAAATTGCAATCTATCAAAGAGAAACTATAAATTACAGAATTTGGAAAGGTTAATAATCTAATAAACAAAAGAAATGAAATTATTTCAAATTAACTCGTCCGGAAACACACACACACACACACACACACACACACACACACACACACACACACACACACACACACACACACACATGCATATATATATATATATATATATATATATATGTACCTTCAGGCTATATGCGTTTGGCTCGACTATTTATATATGTTGGTCAATTGTGCCTTATGAGTAGGCGTATTACATTATTCTAATGTTTTGTGGGGGGTGGGTGTTATGTTTCAAATTATTTAATAGGCTTTTGGGTACAAATAATTGTGGATCCAAATGCAGTTTTGTGGATATTTTATAGTGTTGTTTGTTAATTTTTTAATTCATTATTCATTATAGATCACTTTATTATTTGTTATTATTATTATTATTATTATTATTATTACATTTACTTGTATTTATGCGTACAGTCGTAGTTTGTTTATTTGTTTATTATTTAGTGAATTGGATTATTTATCTTGCTAATTTATTTATTTTTATTTTATTTTATTTTATTTTTATTTATTTATTTTCGTTGGATTTTAGTAAAGTAGTAAAATTTGTTTTCATGTTTGCATTTTGTGATAAGTTCTGATCTTTTATTTACTTTGTGTTGGTCTGGGAAGGTAATTATAGCTATTTTCTCCTCCAGACAGAATTTACAGTTTTTGGATTTGCTGTAGGTTAATTCTGTTTTCCTTATTTTGCATGTCATTTTTGGTGTGATATGTTTTTTTGTAATTTCGCAGGTATGTTTAGAAAACATTGTTATTCGCGTATTCTTTTTTGTTAGGTTTTATGTCAATGTTGATTTCCATATTTTTAAAATTTTTATGATCATTTTTCTGGTTTTGTCTGTTTTTTTTTGTGTTTTTTTTTGTGTTTTTTTTGTCTGTTACAGTTTCTTAAGATTATGAGATCTATCTTTTAGGGATGTTTCGTAGTCTTTCTTAGCTTTGTTAAATATAGATTCATTGGAGGAATTGTCGGAAAGCCTGCGGTTAATCGATTTTGGTATCTGTTTGATTATAGAAAGCGGGTGGTTGGAAGATGTGTGTATATACCCAATGATAAACCCAATGATAAACCACTCTAAAAGATAGCGGATTCCCAGCAACACTCACATACTCACCACAGAACACAAAAAAGGCCAACAGGAAAAGAAATGTCATATGGTTCAACCCACCGTGCAGCAAAAACGTAAAAACAAATGTAGGAAAAATATTCTGCAAACTTTTACACAAACACTACCCGGAATCAAGCACCCTACACAAAATATTCAACAAAAACACAGTAAAAATCAGCTACAGTTGCACCGAGAACATGGCACAAATAATAAAAAAGCACAACTAGAAAATTATTAACAAACCACACGAACAAATTAAACCCACGTGCAACTGCAGAATAAAAAAACGAATGTCCCTTAAACAGTAATTGTTTACAAAACAACGTAATCTACCAAGCCACGATAAAATCACCAGATAATGAAGAAAAAGTATACATAGGAGTAACTGAAGGACCCAGGAAACAAAGAAATTATGTACACAAAACATCTTTCACAAATAATAAATATGCGAACAGCACAATGCTTTCTAAGTATATCAGAAATAAAAAAACAAAACGCACACCACACCAAAAATATCTTGGAAAATAAAGAAAAAATCATCAGCCTACAACAACCTATCAAAAACTTGCAAACTTTGCTTGGAGGAAAAATAGCTATCATTACCTTCCCAGACCAAAATAAATTATTAAATAAAAGATCCTAGCTAATCTCAAAATGCAGACATGAAAACAAATTTTTACTGCGTAACTTAAAAATCGAAAACTCAAAAAAATAAATAAATACATAAACAAACAAAATGACAATAAAATAAGCAAAATAAACTAATCCAAACGAATTACCAAATCACACCTGTTAGAATAGACGAAATAGAATAAAAAATAAGGAACAAAATCAATAAAAAAAGTAAATAATAAACAAAATATTAGACTATAAAAAATCAAAACAAAAAATCGGACGAAAAATAGCTATAACTGTTATATAACGACAAAAAATGAATAAAAATAATATACTGCGTTATTTAAAAATCGAAAACCAAAAAGAGAAAATATACAGTGTAATAAATAAATAACGACAAGTATAAAACATTGATCTAAATACATCCAAATATATAAATAAACTAACAACCGATACCGATAAACTAGCCGTTTAGGAAAAACAAATAAAGATAATCAATGGAAATAAATAAATGAAAAACTGTTCCCGCCAAAAAATAATAGTCAGAACAAACCACTACAATCAACCCCAAAATTCAACAAATAGCTTTATCTTCCCAAACAAAAACGAAACTGTTAAATAAGCTATATAAACAAAATTATTATTACGTTAATAAAAACACCGATCAAAATAAAAATAATAAATAAATAATATATAAGATAAAAATAAAAACAAATAGAAACAAGCAAAATAATTTGACCCAAATAAATAAATAAACGACTTTCAGTAAAATAGCCGCCATAATAGACCACCCACAATAAGCTATATAAACTAATTTTTACTACGTTAATAAAAACACCGATCAAAATAAATAAAAAATAAAAATAAAATAAATATAAAGGATAAAAAACAAAAATAAAATTAAATAAAAACATGCAAAATAATTTGACACAAATAAATAAATAAACAAATAAACGACTTCCGGTAAAACACCTGCCAAAAATGACTACCCACAATGCACCACTGACCCGTATATATAAATAGCCGAGAAAAATAACAGCACTCGTGAAATCCCGTGTTAGTGGGGATATAGCCTTAGCTAAGGCAGAGTTGGCCTCCTTGCTTATCAAGAAGGATCAAGCTCTGGTAGTTAGGGCTAGGTTAAAAAGAATGTCCTCTGAGGCGACGAATATGGCCGCTGAATTGCGTGCAGAGGAGAGTAGGAGTGCGTCTAGGCGACATATCGCGTGCGTCACATTACCGGATAATCGGACCGTGACTACAAACGCGGGCATATGTTAGGTCTTTCGAGATTATTTTCAGGATCTTTTCACCGGGGAGCCCGGTCTGAGCTCTGCTCAGTTCGATTCCTATTTAGCAGACTTTCTCTGCCTCGAGGCAGCTGAAGCGGCTGGGTGCGAGGGTCCCATAACAGAGTCTGAGATCTGGGAAGCGCTGAAGCAGGTTGGCCTGGATAAGTCTCCGGCACTCGATGGTCTGCCCTACGAAGTGTACTTGAGGCCACTGGATGAAGCAGGGGTCTATACCTCAACGCTTCACCAGGGGTGTGATCAAGTTGCTGCGTAAGGACAAGAACGGTGGGGATGGGTTAGGGAACTTTCGCCCTTTAACCATGTTAAACACTGAGTTAAAGATTTTGGCGAAGATCTTAGCCGACCGTTTGCAGCTTGTCCTGTCTAGTCTGATTGGCCCCGAGCAGACTTGTGCTGTGAAGGGCAGGACTATTCAGGATAACCTGCATATGGTACGCTTGATCTTAGAGCAAGTCGACGGTGAAGCCGCGCTGATCAATTTAGATCAGTCCAAGGCCTTCGATAGGGTTGATCATCGTTTTCTGGAGGCTGTCCTTTCGGCGGCCGGTTTCGGAGCCGACTTTCGCTCCTGGATCCGACTCTTGTATGCGACCCCCGGTGCGCTGGTGGAAGTGAATGGAGTAAGATCGAAGCCTTTCGTATTGTCTCGCTCTATTCGTCAGGGTTGTCCGCTCTCGCCTTTGCTTTATGTTCTTGCGTTGGAACCTTTCCTTCGCAAGTTAAAGGCGAATCCGGTCCTGCGTGGAATATCTCTGCCTGGGGCTACCACCTCAGCAAAGTATTCTGCCTATGCTGACGACGTTTCGGTTCTTGTGTCGAGCAGAGCCGAGATTGACGAAGTCAGCAAAGAGGTCAGTGGTTATGAGATGGTGACAGGGGCCATGATCAACCGTGATAAGTCTGTTGGCTTGCGGTTGGGTGCGTGGAAGGGAGTTTCTCTTCCCGGACCTTTCCTCTGGACGGATGGGCCGATCAAGATACTCGGCGTCTGGTTCGGTCCGGATCTCCAGTTGGAAATGAATTGGTCGGAGGTACGAGAGAAGGCCGAGATCGCGGTTAATCTGTGGTCTCGGAGGAGGCTTTCCCTGAAGGGAAGGGCGGAAGTATGTGTTTCACACATATATCCAATTCTCGTGTACCGACTCTCTGTACTTCCACTTCCGTTTACCGCACTAATTTTATTAGTAAGGCTCTTGTTCTCTTTCTTGTGGAGAGGCAAGGCCGCTATGGTATCTCGGGAGATCTGTTGCCTTCATACCGCTGAGGGCGGCCTGGGTATGCCAAGCATTGAGATTCGTCAACATATGCTTCGCATTGCATTCCTAGACCGATTGTGTCGCGAACCGGACGAGGTGGGAGCCTTCTGGAAGGAAGACGCCAGGAAAAATTTCCCGTCCCTGAGAAGTGTGCACTCGTGCGAGGGGGAGGCCCGCCGTAGACCCCGAGCCGAAAGCTCCTTCTATCACGAATGTCGTCGCGCTCTGAAATGCCTCTTACGGGCGTCGGAAGGCCTCTCCAACGTCCAGGCGTTGTCTTGTAGGGCATTGTATCAAGTGCTAGTTCGGGGGTCCGTTCAAGATGGTTTGATTAGCGAGCTCGGTCTTACGAAGCAGCAGGCTCGCTCAATATGGCCTTGGGCGCCTGGGTTGAAATGCCTCACTAACGATGAGGCATCACTCACCTGGCAGGTGATGCGTAGAGCCCTCTGGGTCGGCAAAAGACTTTGTTCAGCGGGCTTGGAGAATTCTCCAAACTGCCGCCGCTGTGTTGGGGAAGTCGAGACCATTGGTCACGCCTTCTTTCAGTGCACGGTGGCAGTGCCGTTGTGCAAGTTTGTTGAAGGCCTCATGGTCCACGTGCTGCGGAGAAAGTCCTTTGTCCTGGATGCCGTTTCTGTTTGTAGCAATGTGGTGCCTCAGATGTCGAAGGCTGAACATTATGTGTTCTGTTGCTTATTAGGCGTTATGAGAGTCGTGATTTGGACGACGCGTCAGAAGGAATTCTATGGTGGCGAGAAGTTTGCTTCTTCCGAACTGATCTTGTTCTTTGGGCATCAGCTTAAAGTCAAGATTAGGACGGAAAGGCGGCGGCTCACATCATCAGAATTTGGCAAAAGGTGGGTGAGTCTTGCGCGTTTGTGCCGTGTGAAAGGGGCTGACCTTGAGTGGCATTTTGATGCCGGTTAGGCATCAGGATATTGTTTACCTGGGTTGAACTTGGGCAACCCATCCCTGGATTTAGGATAGTTTAGGCTTTTTTGTTTTTGAATTTTAGTTTTTCATTTCTGTAAAACTTAGCTAGAGTGTGTTTGCTCATTGGCCCCCTTTTTTTTCTGCCCCCCTTTTCTTTTCCTTTAGTTTAACTCCCCATCCCTCCCCTCTTTAGGTGCTCAGTGATTTCAGTTCTCTGGAGGATGCGGGACGCCTTTCGTTTCGAGTGTGTGAGCTTTTTCGTAAGTTTGAGTCTGAATCAGTGCGTGTTTGTGTGAGTGGTTGGGATGGATAAATGTTTATCTATATTTTTTAAAGTCCCGTGTCGATTTCGCCCAGTTAATTGATTTTACTGTCACATTTAGGATTTGTGGGTTTTTTTTATTACTAACATGATTTTGTTTAGTTTCATGTACATAATTTTAGTCATACTGTATATATTCATTGGGGATTATTTATTGTTTAAAATTTTTACTCCCGCCCCCCACAGACTTTATTGTACATATGGGGTTATTTAGGACTTTCATAGAGACAATGAGGTATTTTGGTGGGTGTAGCAAGAAAGGCAAGTATAAATGTGGCGTTTTGGTGGAAGGAATATTGTTTTGTATGTTTGGGTCAGTGCTTGCGACTAGCTAAGTTTAAAGATAAGACATTTGATGACCTCCCTTTCCCAACCCCCATTTTTGGCCTTGTGCCTTATTTACTGTATTTCTAACAGTAATAAATATTGTGGCCCGATGATTGCATCTAGCATGAAACAGACTGTCGCCTCTAAGTGTTGACTTCTATGTTCACTTATATATATATATATATATATATATATATATATATATATATATATAGTCAAACAGACTGTTTCGCTGTATCACAGCTCCTCAGTGTGGCTAAACGTCCGATTGCTTCAAGCCGGGATCGAAACACGACTGATTTGACAATAGTCAGATATCTCTAGGCCATCGTCGCACGGCAGAAAGGAAGGGAATTTTAACGTTTTTCGCTATACGAAATACACCAGCGGGTCGGAGAAATCAATTCATACTTGAAGAGTAATGCTTAATAGCAGTAGGAGCTGCTATTTTTTAAAAAACCTTTTCCCTAGAGGGTTCAACCGGATTTCCGGAGCATATATATATATATATATATATATATATATATATATATATATATATATATATATTATAATAAAAAGAAAGAACAGTAAGATATATAATCCGGTGTTCTTATTGATATTTTTAATTTTTATTTTATTTATTTATTTTTTATTTTTACAAAACAGTGCTCAATGTAAATTTACAGAGCATAAATATTATAAATTAACTGATTTAAAATATGGTTTCTTCGCTACATAGTAATAACCATGTTTCAAAAATCGAAGCTAAAAATTTCAAATTTAATTATATAATTAAATTAAAAGCATTAGTTCTGTTTCATCTTCAAGCTAATTTTGGAATAACTTATTTTTAAATTTACTGAGTTTAAACGCACATACAATTCCTAATTTTTTCCAAGGTTACAGAGAAATCCAAATCATTTAGACAAGGGGCGGTAGCGTGTTCATTTTTATTAACTATTGTTGTATCAATTATGAGTTACGTTTGAAACAAAGGTTAAGTCTAGTGATGGTAGGGGTGCATTTTTCAACGAATATATATATATATATATATATATATATATATATATATATATATATATATATATATATATATATATATATATATATATATATATATATATATATATATATATATGATGAAAAGGTATTAGAGCGGGAAAATGTGCATGTGTTTACAGATAAATATAGAAGTCGATTAATTCAGAATAGGATCACAGCTTGTGCAAAAGATTGCTGCGTCAATATTCCGACGGCCTGTCTACCCTGAAAATCAGCATTTAAAATTCTGACTTTATTTGGTCTTATTTCGTCTTGAATGCCGATCTCTAGTCCCAGTGTTAAAATACAGAACAGCTTATTTATTTGCTGATCAACAGATATCGCAGTTATATTAGCAAACTGATTAGCATGCTAATCTTGCAAGCGCTTGGCAGTAAGCTTGTGTCACAACATGTTACGTGACCAATAACATAATGTCATCGCTAACCTCATCCAATATTTACTTAAAATTGTGACATCAGACCATTTTTCGAACATTTCTTTACTAATATAAAGTATATGAGCGCCTGTCGAAGTGCGATGCTAAGTATAGTGAGTTCGATCCTCATTATGCCCCTACTGCTGTAAACCTCAGTCAGATTAATAGAATAAAACAAGGCTAAATAACTGTAGGGAATACAATATTTTATTATGGCTTTAAAACGCGTATATCAGAAGCAAATGAGGGGAAGAGTAAGCATAAGCCAAAAAAATATTCCTCATCGTAAAGCATTGAAACAAAAAGAAACAAATAACACTAACCATTTATCGTCCCTCGCTCTTCAGAGCTCAATCGAGGATAAAACATATAAATATGTGTAACGAATAAAAAAGGTCAAAGAAAAATATTATTTAGCAATATAGACAGATTATATTTAGACCCAACAACCATTTCTTCCGGTCTCTGCGTTTAAATAAAACAAGATTAGATTGATAATTTTTTTTGTATATTGCTTATTCCAAATTTGGTATTTATTCGGCTTTAGTCAATTTTAACATTAGTTCAAAAGCCGTGATCTACAAGTAACCATATTTTTACGTCTGGTCTTCCCGCCAATGATTTGCTGAAACTGAATCTTTCTCAGAATGCAATATGTTAGATTGCTTCTCTGATAAACATGGCAAGTACTCATAAATAAATCTCTAAACTAAGTCAAGCAACATTTAGGGAGAACTAAATTAGGTTTGGTCCGGTTAGAAATGGCTCATCAGGCCAGCTTGCTAACAACTTCGCTATACCCTGATCGCTCAAAAAAAGGAAAAGAGAAAACTTTGGAAATGAAATTTGAAACTAAATGCTGGCAAATTAGATAAATACTTGGGGAAAAAAAGAAGAAAAAAAGAAAGAAAAAAAAGAAGACAGATTCCTAAACTAAATCGCAGCGGGTGAACTGTACACGGACACTGAAGCAAAAATCTGAAAAATAAATTTTTAGCACAAAACGTAAACATAAAAATATTGTTTTTTTTTTATTTCTAAAAGCGGACAAGAAAAATAAAATGAAAAAAATGAACGAGAAAATTCACCATTTTTGGAAAATGCAAAGATATAAGCAAAGCAAAAACTAAACGAATGCACAGCTGAAAATGCAAAAAGGAAAACCAAAAATGTCACTAAATTAAGAAAAAAAAAAGAAAGAAATCTATAAGATGCAAGCATAAAGTTGAACGTAAAAAATTGAAAAGTCAAACATAGAATGGGTTTCGCAATGCATCATGGACTCGAAATGATGATGAGGCGACTACATTGAGAAGAAGGTTTTTGCTTGTGATATTATTTGAGAAAGGCCGGAAAAGAGAGAAGAAAATATAAGAAAAGATGAAGTGAATTGTAAGAGGAGAGAAAGAGACATAAGGAAGCACTAAAGAGGGAAGGTGAAGGAAGAGAGAAAAAACGAAAAGAGAGCGAGGTGCAAAAGAAGAAAGGAGAGTAAAGAGAACGATGGTTCACAGATGTAGAAAAAGAGAACAAAACGAGAGAGACACAGAGAGAAGGGGGAGAAGAAGAAGAGGAGGAGAGAAATATGATAGGGAAAGTAAAATCCAAACAGAAATCTGTCATGAAAAGAACCGGAAATATTATATGGAATATGATTATGCAATATTCAATCTGAGTATGTGTGAGAAAGCGATATCAAGAGAAATGAGAGGTGAGAGAGAGAGAGAGAGAGAGAGTGAGAGAGAGAGAGAGTGAGAGAGAGAGATGAAGTGAGAAAACAATAGAGAGAATGAGTAAATATTAGGAAGAGAAATAAAGAGGAGTAAGAAGAGGGAAGAACGAACAAAAGCAAGCGGCAAAGAAAACGTATAAAGAGTGTGGAGAAAGACAGCAAGAAAAAGACTAGTTGTGAAATAAAAAAATAAAGAGGAAAGAAAGATGTTCAATTCATGATTTAGCAGTTGAAGGGTAAAAATAGAAAAACAGAAACGTTTGAGACAGAATAAGAGGTGATTGGGGGAGGCAAAGAAACAGGCGAGAAGATAGGAATATCAAAGAAAGAAAGAAAGAAAGAAAGAAAGAAAGAAAGAAAGAAAGGAAGGGAGAAGATAGAAAATTCAAAAAGGCAAATTTGATGAACGAACTGAACTGAACGCCAATTTTCAGGCAATGATTAACAAATCTCAGTTGTGTAGAGCGTTCGATCTTTACTGAGAGCGAGGCTGCTAATGCCAAGGAAATACACATTTAAATACGCTAAAGGGGTTAAGGTAGTTGCGAAATATCTATGCAAGATTTAAGGAGAAGATCTAGGAAGATGAAAAGATTTCAGGCAAATATCTAGGAAGATGAAAGACTAAATTATTTAGGGAAGAGAAAGTAGAATATTTAGAGAGAGGAAGAGTGTTTCGGGAAGGGAAGAGAGAGTAGAATATTTAGGGAGAGGGTTTCGGGAAGGGAAGAGACAGTAGAATATTTAGGGAGAGGAAGAGTGTTTCGGAAATGGAAGACAAAGTAGAATATTTAGGGAGAGGAAGAGTGTTTCGGGAAGTGAAGAGAGAGTAGAATATTTAGGGAGCGGAAGAGTGTTCCGGAAGGGAAGAGAAAATAGAATATTTTGGGAGAGAAAGAGTGTTTCGGGAAGGGAAGAGAAAGTATAATATTTAGGGAGAGGAAGAGTGTTTCGTGAAGGGAAGCGAATGCAGAATATATAGGGAGAGTAAGAGAGTAAGAGAGTTTCGGGAAGGAAGGGAAAGTCGGATATTTATGGAGAGGGAGAATGTTTCGGAAAGGGAAGAGAAAGTAGAATATTTAGGGAGAGGAATAGTGTTTCAGGAAGGGAAGAGAAAGAAGAATATTTAGGGAGAGGAAAAATGTTTCAGGAAGGGAATAAAAATAGAATATTTAGGGAGAGGAAGAGTGCTTCGGTAAGGGAAGAGTATATAGAATATTTGGGGTTAGGAAGAGTGTTTCGGGGAGATGAAAGACTAAATTATTTAGGGAAGAGAAAGTAGAATATTTAGAGAGAGGAAGAGTGTTTCGGGAAGGGAAGAGAAAGTAGAATATTTAGGGAGAGAAAGACTGTTTCGGGAAGGGAAGAAAACCTAGAATATTTAGGGGAAGAGAAAGTAGAATATTGAGGGAGATTAAGGGAGTTTCGGGAAGGAGGAGTAAGTCGAATATCTAGGGAGAGGAAGAATGTTTCGTGAAGGGAAGACAAAATAGATAATTTAGGGAGAGTAAGAGAGTTACGATAAGGAAGAGAAAGTCGTATAATTAGAGAGAGGAAGAATAATTCGGGAAGGAAGTGAAAGTAGAATATTTAGGGAACGGAAGAGTGTTTCGGGAACGGAAGAGACAGTAGAGTCTTTAAGGAACGGAAGAGTGTTTCCAGAAGGGAAGAGAAAGTAGAATATTTAGGGAGAGTAAGTGTGTTTCGGGACGGACAGATAAAGTAGAATATTAAGGGAGAAAGAGTGTTTCGGGAAGGGAAGAGAAAGTAGAATATTTGGGGTTAGGAATAGTTTTGCGGGAAGGTAAAAGAAAGTGGAATAATTAGTGAGAGGAAGAGTGTTACTGGAAGGGAAGAGAAATTAGAATATTTAGGGAGAGTAAGAGAGTTTCCGGAAGGGAGGAGAAATTCGAATAGTTATAGAGAGTAAGAGTCTTTCGGGAAGTGAAAGAATTTAGAATATTTAGTTAGAGTAAGAGAGTTTCAGAAAGGGAAGAGAAAGTAGACTATTTAGGGAGAGTAAGAGAGGTTCGTGAAGGAAGAGGAAGTCGAATATTTAGGGAGAGGAAGAAAGTTTCGGTAAGGGAAGAGAAAGTATAATATTTGGGGAGAGGAAGAGTGTTTAGGGAAGGGAAGAGACAGTAGATTATTTAGGGAGAGGAGAATGATTCGGGAAGGGAAGAGAAATTAGAATATTTAGGGAGAGGAAGAGTGTCCTGGAAGGGAAGAGAAAGTAGAATATTAAGGGAGAGGAAGAGTGTTTCGGGAAGGAAGAGAAAGTCGAATATTTAGGGAGAGGAAGAATGTTTCAGGAAGGGAAGGGAAATAGAATATTTGGGGAGAGTAAGCGAGTTTCGGGAAAGAAGAGAATTCGAATATTTAGGGAGAGGAAAATGTTTCCGGAAGGGAAGACAAATAGAATATATATGGAGAGGAAGAGTGCTTCGGCAAGGGAAGAGAAAGTAGAATATTTGGTGAGAGGAAGTGTGTTTCGGGGAGGGAAGAGAAAGTAGAATAATGAGGTAGAGGAAGAATGTTTCAGGAAGGGAATAGAATGAAGAATATTTAGGGAGAGGAAGAGTGCTTCGGTAAGGGAAGAGTAAGTAGAATATTTGGGGTTAGGAAGAGTTTTTTGGGAAGGGAAGAGAATGTAGAATATTTAGGGAAAGGAAGAGTGTTTCGGGAAGGGAAGAGGAAGTAGAATATTTAGGGAGAGGAAGAATGTTTCAGGAAGGGAATAGACAGTAGAATATTTAGGGAGAGGAAGAATGTTTCGGGAAGGGAAGAAGAAGAAGAATATTTAGTGAGAGGAAGGGTGTTTCGGGAAGGGAAGAGAAAGTAGAATATTTGGGGTTAGGAAGAGTTTTTTGGGAAGGGAAGAGAATCTAGAATATTTAGGGAGAGGAAGAGTGTTTCAGGAAGGGAAGAGAAAGTAGAATATTTAGGGAGAGGAAGAGTGTTTCGGGAAGGGAAGAAAACCTAGAATATTTAGAGAGAGAAAGAGTGTTTCGGGAATGGAAGAGAAAGTATAATATTAAGGGAAAATAAAAGTGTTTCGGGAAGGGAAGAGACAGTAGAATATTTAGGGAGAGGAAGAGTCTTTCAGGAAGGGAAGAGCAAGTAGAATATTTGGGGAGAGGAAGAGTGTTTGGGGAAGCGAAGAGAAAGCGGAATAGTTAGGGAGAATAAGTGTCTTTCGGGTAGATAAATAAATAGAATATTTAGGGAGAGGAAGATTGTTTCGAGAAGGGAAGGGAAAGTAGACTATTTAGGGAGAGTAAGAGAGTTTCGGGAAGGAAGAGAAAGTCGAATATTTAGGGAGAGGAAGAATGTTTCTGGAAGGGAGGAGAAATTAGAATATTTAGGGAGAGGAAGAGTATTTCGGGAAGTGAAGACAAATTAGAATATTTAGGGAGAGGAAGAGTGTTTCCGGAAGGGAAGAGAAATCTGAATATTTAGGCAGAAGAAGAGTGTTTCGGGGAGGAAGAAAAGTCGAATATTTAGGGAGAGGAAGTGTGTTTCGGGATGGGAAGAGAAAGTAGAATATTTAGGGAGAGTAAGAGAGTTTCGGGAAGGAAGAGAAAGTGGAATAATTAGTGAGAGGAAGAGTGTTACTGGAAGGGAAGAGAAATTAGAATATTTAGGGAGAGTAAGAGAGTTTCCGGAAGGGAGGAGAAATTCGAATAGTTATAGAGAGTAAGAGTCTTTCGGGAAGTGAAAGAATTTAGAATATTTAGTTAGAGTAAGAGAGTTTCAGAAAGGGAAGAGAAAGTAGACTATTTAGGGAGAGTAAGAGAGGTTCGTGAAGGAAGAGGAAGTCGAATATTTAGGGACAGGAAGAGTATTTCGAGAAGGGAAGAGAAAGTAGAATATTTAGGGAGAGGTAGAGTGTTTCCGGAACGGAAGAGAAAGTAGCATATTTAGGGAGAGGTAGAGTGTTTCTGGAAGTGAAGAGAAATTAGAATATTTAGGGAGACTAAGAGTGTTTCTGGAAGGGAAGAGAAAATAGAAAATTTAGGGAGAGTAAGAGAGTTTCGGGAGGGAAGAGAAAGTAGAATATTTAGGAAGAGTATTTGAGTTTCTGGAAGGAAGAGAAAGTCGAATATTTAGGCAGAAGAAGAGTGTTTCCGGAAGGGTAGAGATAGTATAATATTTAGGGAGATGAAGAGTCTTTCGGGGAGGGAAGAGAAAGTAGCATATTTAGGGAGATGAAGGGAGTTTCCGGAAAGGAAGTGAAATTAGAATATTTAGGGCGAGGAAGTGTGTTTCGGGAAGGAAAGAAAAATTCTAATATTTAGCGAGTGTAAGAGAATTTCGGGAAGGGAAGAGAAATTAGAATATTCAGTGAGAGTAAGTGTGTTTCGGGAAGGGAAGATAAAGTAGAATATTTAGGGAGAGTAAGAGTCTTTCTGGAAGGGAATAAAAGTACAATATTTAGGGAGAGTAAGATAGTTTCGGGAAGAGAAGAGAAACTAGAATATTTAGGGAGAGTAAGAGTTTCGGGAAGGAAGAGAATGTTGAATATTTAGGTAGAGTTAGAGTGTTTCGGGAAGGGAAGAGGAAGTAGAATATTTCGGGAGCAGAAGAATGTTTCTGGAAGGGAAGAGAAAGTAGAATATTTAGGGAGAGGAAAAGTGTTCCGGGAAGGGAAGAGAAATTAGAATATTTAGGGAGAGGGAGAGTATTTCGGGAAGGGAAGAGAATGTAGAATATTTTGGGAGAGGGAGAGTGTTTCGGGAAGGGAAGAGAATGTAGAATATTTTGGGAGAGGAAGTGTGTTTCGGGAAGGGAAGAGAATGTCGAATAGTTAGGGAGAGTATGAGTCTTTCGGGAATGGAAATAAATTAGAATATTTAGGGAAAGTAAGAGAGTTTCGGGAAGGAAGAGAAAGTCGAATATTGAGGGAGAGGAATAGTGTTTCGGGAAAGGAAGAGAAATTAGCATATTTAGGGAGAGTTAGAGTGTTTCCGGAAGTGAAGAAAAATCAGAATATTTAGGGAGAGGAAGAGTGTTTTGAGAAGGGAAGGGAAAGTAGACTATTTAGGGAGAGTAAGAGAGTTTCGGGAAGGAAGAGAAAATCTAATATTTAGGGAGAGGGTTTCTGGAAGGGTAGAGAAAGTAGAATATTTAGGGAGAGTAAGAGAGTTTCGTGAAGGGAGAGAAAGTCGAATATTTAGGGAGAGGAAGAATGTTTCTGGAAGGGAGGAGAAATTAGAATATTTAGGGAAAGGAAGAGTATTCCGGGAAGGGAAGACAAATTAGAATATTTAGGGAGAGGAAGTGTGTTTCCGGAAGGGAAGAGAAATCTGAATATTTAGGGAGAGTATGAGTCTTTCGGGAAATAAATTAGAATATTTAGGGAAAGTAAGAGAGTTTCGGGAAGGAAGAGAAAGTCGAATATTGAGGGAGAGGAATAGTGTTTCGGGAAAGGAAGAGAAATTAGCTTATTTAAGGAGTGTTAGAGTGTTTCCGGAAATGAAGAAAAATCAGAATATTTAGGGAGAGGAAGAGTGTATCGGAAAGGGAAGAGAAATTCGAATATTTAGGCAGAGGAAGAATGTTTCGGGAAGGGAAAAGAAATTAGAATATTTGGGAGAGGTAGAGTGTTTCGGGAAGGGAAGAGAAAGTAGAATATTTAGGGAGAGTAAGTGTCTTTCTGGAAGGGAAGAGAAACTAGAATATTTAGGGAGAGTAAAAGAGTTTCGGGAAGGAAGAAAAAGTCGAATATTTAGGGCGAGTAAGAGTGTTTCGTGAAGGGAAGAGAAAGTAGAATATGTAGGCCGAGTAAGAGTGTTTCGTGAAGGGAAGAGAAAGTAGAATATTTAGGGAGAGTTAGAGATTTTCGGAAAGGAAGAAAAAGTCGAATATCTAGGGAGAGGAAGTGTGTTTCGGGAAGGGAAGAGAAAGTCGAATATTTAGGGAGAGTATGAGTCTTTCGGGAAGGGAAAGAAATTAGAATATTTAGGGAGAGTAAGAGAGTTTCCTGAACGGAGGAGAATGTAGAATATTTAGGGAGAGTAAGACATTTTCGGAAAGGAAGAGAAAGTCGAATATTTAGGGAGAGGAAGAGTGTTTCGGAATGGGAAGAGAAAGTAGAATATTTTGGGAGAGGAAGAGTGTTTCGGTAAGGGAAGAGAAATTAGAATATTTAGGGAGAGAAAGAGTGTTTCGGGAAGGGAAGAGAAAGTAGAATAGTTAAGGAGCGTAAGAATCTTTCGGGAAGGGAAAGAAAGTAGAATATTTAGGGAGAGTAAGAGAGTTTCGGGAAGGATAGGGAAAGTAGAATATTTAGGGAGAGTAATAGAGTTTCGGGATGGGAAAGAAAGTAGAATATTTAGGGAGAGTAAGAGAGTTTCGGGAAGGGAAGGGAAAGTAGAATATTTAGGGAGAGTAATAGAGTTTCGGGAAGGGAACAGAATGTCGAATATTTAGGGAGAGTAATAGAGTTTCGGGAAGGGAAAGAAAGTCGAATATTTAGGGCGAGGAAGAGTGTTTCGGGAAGGGAAGAAAATGTATATTATTTAGGGAGAGTAAAAGAGTTTCGGGAAGGTAGAGAAAGTCGAATATTCAGGGAGCGGAAGAATGTTTCCGGAAGGAAAAACAGTAGAATATTTAGGGATAGGAAGAGTGTTCCGGAAGTGAAGAGAAAGTCGAATATTTAGAGAGAGGGAGAATGTTTCGGGAAGGGAAGAGACAATAATATATTTAGGTTGAGGAAAAGTGTTTCAGGAAGGGGAGAAAAAGTAGAATAATTATGGAGAGAAAGAGTGTTTCGGGTAGGGAATAGAAAGTAGAATATTTAGGGAGAGGAAAGTGCTTCGGGAATGGAAGTGAAAGTAGAATATTTAGGGAGAGGAAGTGTGTTTCGGGAATGGAAGAGAAAATAGAATATTTAGGGAAAGGAAGAGTTTCGGGAAGGGAAGAGAAAGTAGAATATTTAGGGAGAGGATGAGTGTTTCCGGAAGGGAATAGAAAGTAGAATATTTAGGGAGAAAGGGTGTGTTTTAGGGAATAGGAGAAAAAGTATAATATTTAGGTTGAGGTGGAGAAGAGTGTTTAGCGAAGTGGGAGAGTAAATTAAATATTCATGGAGAGGAACTGACGAGTTTTAGGGCGGCTGAGAGTAAATATAATATTTTTGTAGTGGAGGAGACAGGTGTTTAGCGAAGGAGCAGATTAAATGGAATATTTAGGATGAGGAATGCGAGTGGTTTTTATGGCGGAGCAGAGAAAGTATAATATTTATATAGAGGAGGGAAAGACTGATTCGCTCAGTGTTTGAGTAAATGGTATATTTAGAGAGAGGAAATGTATTTTAGGGCGGAGAAGAGAAATCATAATATGTAAGGAGTGGAAGAGAAGCGTGTTTTGCGAAGGTGAAGAGTAAATGGAATATTTAGGGAGAGGAAGGGGTGTGTTTTAGTTCGGAGGACAGAAAGTATAATATTTAGGTACAGGTGGAGAAGAGTGTTTAGCGAAGTGGGAGAGTAAATGAAATATTCAGGGAGAGGAACTGACTAGATTTAGGGCGGTGGAGAGAAAGTATAATATTTTTCTATGGTCAGCGAAGTAGAAGATTAAATGGAATATTTATGATGAGGAAGGCGAGAGGTTTTTATTGCGGAGCAGAGAAAGTATGATATTTAGGTAGAGGAGGGGAAGAGTGATTAGCGAAGTGGGAGAGTAAATGGAATATTTAGGGAGAAGAAATGTGTTTTAGGGCGGAGAAGATAAAGTATAATATGTAGGGGGTGGAAGAGATGCGTGTTTAGCGAAGGGGAAGAATAAATGGAATATTTAGGGAGAGGAAGGGGTGTGTTTTAGGGCGGAGGAGAGAAAGTATAATATTTAGGTACAGGTGGAGAAGAGTGTTTAGCGAAGTGAGAGAGTAAATGAAATATTCAAGGAGAGGAACTGACGAGATTTAGGGTGGAGGTGAGAAAGTATACTATTTTTGTATAGGAGGAGAAGATTGGTCAGCGAAGTAGAAGATTAAATGGAATATTTAGGAAGAGGAAGGGGAGAGTTTTTATGGCGGAGGAGAGAAATTATAATATTTAGGTAGAGGAGGGGTAGAGTGTTTAGCGAAGGGGAAGAGTAAATGGGATATTTAGGGAGAGGAAGTGAAGAGTTTTAGGGCGAAGGAGAGAATGTATAATATTTAGGTAGAGGAGGAGAATAGTGTTTTACGAAGTGGAAGAGTAAATTGAATATTTAGGGCGAGGAATGGTAGAGTGTAGGGCGGAGGAGATAAAATATAATATTTAGTTAGAGGAGGAGAAAAGTGTTTAGCGAAGGGGAAGAGTAAATGGAATATTTAGGGAGAGGAAGGGAAAGTGTTAGGGCGGAGGTGAGAAAGTATAATTTTTAGGTAGAGTAGGAGAAGAGTGTTTAGCGAAGGGGAAGTGTAAATTCAATATTTAGGGAGAGGAAGTGAAGAGTTTTAGCGCAAAGGGGAAGAGTATAATATTTAATTAGTGGAGGAGGAGAGTGTTTAGCGAAGGGGTAGAGTAAATGGAATATTTAGGGAGAGGAAGGGGAGAGTTTTAGGGCGGAGGAGAGAAAGTATAATATGTAGGTAGAGGAGGAGACGAGTGTTTAGCGATGGGGGAGAGTAAATGGAATATTTAGTGAGAGAAAAGATTCTTTTTTAGTGAGGTGATTAGTAAATGGAATATTTATGGAATGCAAGAATAGAGTGCTTTTGGTAACAGAAGAGAAATATAACATTTCGGCAGAGGTCGGGAAGTTTGTTTCCGCAGAGGAAAACATAGTTTCTTGAGGTGATATTATCATTTGAGGTGATGTTACAATTTACTAATTTGTTAGTTTGGCACACGGTAGTGATATTTACCAATCAACACTTCCCGGGATGAACACCTAAAATTGACTCGAGTGGCAATAGAGAACGAGATATGATATTTATGAAGCTTCTTTTTTTAAAATCTTCTGGAATATTGGGATGAATTCATAAGCATGGCTGCCAAGGAAACGCGGTTCCTACCGAGATTCGTATGCAGGAGCTTAATGAACAGAGAATTTAAAAAGTTGACAAATAGAAAATCTAGTTTAAATGATTTCGGACAGAAAAGAACGGCAGTTACACGTAGGTAAAATATGAAAGTGGGGTCTGGACGGTGAAAATGAAGTGTCCGGAGAGTGAGAGAGAGAGAGAGAGAGAGAGAGAGAGAGAGAGAGAGAGAGTGACAAAGAGAGAGAGAGACAGAGAGAGAGAGAGAGAGAAAGAGAGAGAGAGACGTTGTGTAAGAGTTGAAGCGGGTCAGAATGTATAAAATATTGGGCTCTGTGTAGAGAAAACGGTAGAACGAAATAGAACTAGTTTGGAAGTGGCAAGATGTAGAAAGAATGATAGGAAACAGATGGAGAGGGAGAGAGATAGAGATAGTAAGTGAAAGCGAGAGTTGTTGTGAGTAAATGGTTTGGCACGGCCGTAGTATTAGTAGATGACATCGATTTCCAAGAAATTATTTTGTTGCGTACGTCTGACAAACGAAGTTAAAGAAGAAAACAATGGCGGAAGAGTGAAAGATTGAAGAAATGAACAGACGGACGAATGAAAAAGGAAGGTGAAAATATTAGTGGGTAGAAGCGGAGGAAGCAAAGTCGAAGAAACAATTATGCGAGCACTTGCTAACACACACACACACACACACACACACACACACACACACACACACACACACACACAAATGGGTATAATCAGACATACTTTGCTGTACAGTCGTATATACAAAGATTAACTCTAATCTGAGTTGAACAGAGTTTCTTGCGTTTATTCCTTAGCTGCCAAATTGTCAATTTCATTTTTTTCGCTAATCTCTTTTTGTGGAATTCTTAAAGCAACTTATTTCTCGTTTTTATCTTACCAACATTTTGAATTTGTTTTTTGATTGCTATTTGATTTCTGTCCAATATTTTATTCCATTCACTCAGGAATATTACAATATCTTGTATCGCTTTTGAGATTCTGTTTTTCTCACAACTTAAAGCAATCTTTATAATACTGAAGTTTAAAAAAATATCATAAACTAAACTATTACATATTCATGTAAAAAATACTGAGCAATCCAATCGACACAATATAACTGTAGTCAAAAACGACATATATTTTTATATTGAATGTCGGTACATGCTTCGAAACTTCTGTTCCTTTCATCAACCAAAAATTTATATTGGTTTAATTTTTATGTTCAAATATCAAAATATAACAAATACAAATCGTTTTTCACTTCATAAGTAAAAATTTAACTTTCAGATGAACACAACAATTTTTGACTTAAAAAACAACACCCTGATGATGACATTGTGCTAATGTCGAAAGTACTAGGAATAAATGAATATGTATCAACATGATAATTTTCTCTCTTCCTTTAATAAGGTTAGTAAGAAGCCTGCCCGCGAATATGAGTGGATCCTATTGAAAATAAGTCGGCAAAACTTGTCTAAATTATTCAATGAGACACACACATATACACACACATACACACACACACATATAGACACATATACGCACATACACACATACACACATATACACACATACACGCATATACACACATACACAAATATACACACATACACACATATACACAATATGCACACACACATATCAATTTCAGTTGTAAAGAGTGCTTTCATGCATGAAATAGACTTCCACCTCCGCTCAGTGTTGACATCAATGTCCACTTTTATATTTACATACACTCTATGTTGATATGTAGCACTTTTACACATAATCTAGCATAGCTTAAAACTATATTTTTATAATTACAGATATATATATATATAGAGAGAGAGAGACAGAGAGACAGAGAGACTGAAGCAGAGATAGATAGATAGATAGGTAGATAGATAGATAGAAATTGACTAAGATTGATAGATAGATAGATAGTGTTATGGGACATTACCTATAACGACAACGAACTCTTCCTGACACTATAAATACTGCGCCTCTTAAGAGGGGAGACGGAATCGAGTCGAGCCAATAGTAGTTCACTCCAAACCAGACTGACAGTCATACTAACACCTTCAACATCTTGTATTATTATTCTGTTTAATATATCTTTGTTATTTCTACTCTTGTGTTCGTGTTGTTCTTCCTTGGTCCTAACCTTGAACTATAACAGTGGCGACGAGGATATTGGACCATAACAGATAGATAGATAGATAGATAGATAGATAGATAGATAGATAGATAGATAGATGTAAGAGAAGCTGTAATTAGGGATGAGACAGTGAAATTGAGAATGGCTAATCATCTATAGAGGGAAAAGTGTGATTATCAATCCTTTGAAATGAAGTAAAAGTACTAAATAGTGAGCAATACTAGAGAGTCAAATCTCTGAAAGAATCAGTTCAGAAGCCAGTCTATGAGGATCCCCTTAGTAGGCCTAGCATAGAAATAAATACAATATGGGAGCCGTTAATAAAGATCGAAAGTGAAAAGGACTTAATAAGGCTTCCACAGAAGCAACCGCAGTAGTAGAAAAGACAAGAGCCTCAGTGAGTGGCATTCAAGTGTGACCAGCGACTCATTTGGAGGCTGGCTTGATTTAAGGCTTCAAATTCTCCCCTCAGGATTGTCAACGGAAGCCTCATGGTGTCAAGTGTTGGTTCGTGAATTTGATGATATAGTCATTATGAATTCAATCTCTGGGTCGGGCAGTCTGTACTAAGTGGAAACGGGACGAGCTATAACTGATTAGTACCAAATAAAAACAAATACAATATATTGACAGTGGCAGATGAATAATCTATCGCTGTATATTTAATAAAGGATTCAGTTTGAAATTCCCTGACGGTTAACCGGATCGACAAACCCGCACTTGAAGGTCGGGGGCACAACGGCCGAAACATTGTGACATTAACAACAAAAATAAGAACTTAGTCCGCGTTTAAATAATGATACCACCAAACTCAGAAATATATATATATATATATATAATATAAAAGGCTGAAACACACACACACACACACACACACACACACACACACACACACACACACACACACATATATATATATATATATATATATATATATATATGTGTGTGTAAAAGGCTCAAACACTAATATTCCATGGTTATATTTTATTACAATGGAATCGTAATCACGATTCAATTCATCAGAGCTACAAATTTAATGTAATCGTAATAAATTATGACCATGGAATATTAGTGTTTGAGTCATTTATATTATATTCTTACTCTGTCCTGTAATCTGAGTTCTACCTGGATTCTATCCTCTTGGAAATTTATATATATAATTATATATATATATATATATATATATATATATATATATATGTATACGCACGCACACACACACGCACACACATATATATATATACTGACCACTGATATTATATATATATATATATATATATATATATGTATATATATATATATATATATATATATATATATATATATATATATATATATATATATATATATATATATATATATATATTTATCACACACTCTTTCATCTCAATGTCTTCAAAACGACTGACCCTGGGGATCTCCTCCTGTTTGGGGAACAAAAGTCACCGGGATCAAATCATTGTCTTTATAGATACACGATGGCATCCAGAAAATTGCAAATTTTCTCGGCCATCACTCTCTCTCCCACATCTCTCGTTGTCTCCCCTCCCCTCTGCCATCCTTGAACTTCTTGTGACAGCCAAAAATATTCAACCTTATTTCAAATACCATCTTTAATTCCTGCTCAAATGAATGGATCGAAATTTATCTGATTAGTTTACAATTCCTTATACAAATTTCCAAATGCTGATTCCCATTTGCAATGGAACCTTTCTTGCTGCCTACATGTCATCTGGATTAAAACTAATTTGGTTAGATGGCAATTTCTATTTGAACAAAGGTTGAAATACTGTTTTTTATTTTCAATAGAATCTTTGATGTTGTCCAAATGTCGTATGGATCAAAATCCATAATTTGCTTGCAATTCCTTATTGAACTATTCTGCATGTTCTGATCCATATTTTCAATAGAAACCATTCTGCTAGCAAAGAACATATTTTAATGATTCAGAGGGTCGTTACCGATTTTAAAATTCTCCATTGATTCTTAGTTTTATATCCCAGTTCATATTTACCGGCTGAAGACTTATTTGTTGATCTTGAGAGAAGAGAGTGTCGTGCTAATCAAGCAATAAATTTACATTTGTTCATTCCGATGAAAATCGCCCACACGTAATCGCCGACAGCAAAAGAAAACTTTTCTAAATTTTGATGAAAGTCTCAACACATCGCAGCCTAAAAATGATCTGAAATAAATGAGAAAAATACAAAATGTCATAAACAACGTATCACACGAATAAGAAAGAATAAAATTTTATTAACTATTATTAATCCTTATCGACCAATTTGAACTTTGCTACGAGTAATAGACTCAGGTAAAGGTTTGCAGAAATATGAAATTATTTTTCATAAAAAGTTTGAAAATATAGAAAATGGAAAATAGTAACATGAAAATGCCGAGAAAAAAGAAGAAAATTTAAATGATTTAAAAAATTTCGCAAATCCTAGCAGTCGAATTGGTTCCAATGTTACAAAAGTTCCGGCATAATTGCCCAACAGAACAGGAATTCAATAAACTTCACACTTTATTTGAACAATTCCATATGACATAAACAATTTTTCTCCTATTTCACATGGTAACCGTCTTAATCATATGCTGTCTGTTTCGATTAGCGAAAGGTTATGCTAATCTTGCTGAAAATAAAGTAAATCAAGGAAAACCATTATTAACACACACACACACACACACACACACACACACACACACACACATACATAGTGAAACCGACGGTCACAAACTCATATCCATTCAAATATATAGGAAAGAACAAAACTGAAAGAAAGAAACAAGTAAACAAAGCAGAAAAGTAAATAATAAAGAAACAAAGAAAGAGAAAAACGAAGAGGAAGAAAAACGAATAAAAAAAATAAAAGATTCAATGAAGAAAGAGAAGTAGAAGAAATTGAAGAAAGAAAAGAGAGAGAAAAAAGAACGAATAAAGTAAGAGAAATAATGAAAGAGAAACGAAGAAAACGAAAAGAAAGAATTTGCAGGTCTAATATAAAGCAAGTGGTTGTTTTTGAAAAAAAGTTCTCGAGCAAAACTTGTGAGTCAGCGCAGACGCAGCCGGTCGACTCGGGAAGCTAAAAACTGAGAGGTCAGGATAAAAATCAGTTACAAAAATAGCAAAAGGCGGGGCGCGTAGCTAAGAAGCGATTGGCAGGATCTCAAAACGAGGCAACGCCGTTTCTTCCAAAAGCCAAGAAGGCACAACACTACATGGAGTTATCCACACAAGAACGAAATATTTCACTATCTACTGTATTTCTTGGCTTCAAACGCTATTTTTCTTCAAGGGAAGGTTTTGAAAGAATCAATTTACGTCATTCAGAAACAAATGGAATATTTCGCTGGCTTCTTTCATTGAAGCCAAGTGAATAGTTTTTATCTTCTTTATCCTACAACTCAGCAAATAAAAATTTGGTATGGTTCATAACCATGGCATCCAAAAATATGGAATGTCGCCAATTCACTATATATATATATATATATATATATATATATATGTATATGAAGTGAAGATGAGAGAAAGTGTAAAATTATGTTAACGATGCGTTTCGCCAGAGAAGCGTCTGCTCCCTTTGGCTTCCTCAGGTTAGAATGAAAGAAAGACAAAACTGTATGCGAGGGAAATGCCTTAGGATCTCTGAAGATAATCAAATTAATTTATATACCTTATGTCCAGACACAAGAGGGCATCTCTCCATTTGTTTTATCTATATCTGCGGCGTTTGGTGTGGTTGGATTTTAAATCAGCTCACTGATACTACAGAGTGCTTATTATACGCGCGCGCGCGCACACACACATACACACGCATATATATATATTCATATATACATATCTATCTATCTATATATACTCGCATATACGTGTACATAGATACACAACCACCCAGGTATGTACATGTATTAGAGTTTTTTTGTTGTATACTTGTATATACATATAAACATATACATCCCCACTCATAAATATCTGTGCATAATATATATATATATATATATATATATATATATATATATATATATATATATATAGAGAGAGAGAGAGAGAGAGAGAGAGAGCAGGCGCACTTGCGAAACGCGTCGTTAATATAATTTTCCTCTTTGTCTCATTATTTTCACTTTTGTATCAGATACTATTATACATGGTACAAACACGCGTATACACACACACACACATAAATATATGTTTTTATATAAATATAATTTAAAATTTGCTATATTTATATGAGAAGAGTGCTTAACTTTAAGGATAGAGCGCTTGTAGATAGACAAAATATATACATAGCAATCAACATTTCATGGTGACTGTAAGTTTAACACTTCAATGCTATCTTTAACCCAAGTTCAATACTTCTTCAGCAGACTGTGTATATATATATATATATATATATATATATATATATATATATATATATATATATATATATATATATATCGGGTCATATATATAATTTACTAGGGGATAAAGGGATGTCAGGAAAGAGAAAAAGGCTCCTTGCTCTAGATTGCTTATATTGGTTGGGTGGTTGGAGGAAGTGTGTGTATCTAAATAAACTAGATATACTTATTGTTATGACTTCCTTATTGCTTATTTATATTTATTGAAATTAAATTATTTTATTCATTCATATTATTGATATTTTTCTATTGTGTATTTTTGTTTTTGTTTTGGGATGAGGAATAAAGTTTATTAGAATTAGTTTTGGAGATTTTATTTAGGGAATAATAAAGTGCTATAAACAAAATACCCCCCGCCAAAAAATGATAAAACTAGAAAATAAATTAAATAAAAAAGTCAAAGAAATAGGGATGTAAGTTCAAAACTCATGTCGTCCAATCGCTGACTCACAAACCGACAGAGTCAAGCGAATACTGTCGCTAACTCCACCCTGTCTTATATGAGGAAGTAGGGGCTGTTCAATCCGGGTCTCCAATCGCAAATTGGTTCACCCCACATAGTCAGCCTCGCTCTGATATTTACATGCGTAAATAACAGAGCTGCTTTGCAGGTAGAGTAAACCCCCCTTGGCGAATGATGACAATACCAGAATAGTATCAAAGACAACACGCAACTTGACAGAATAAAAGCCGACACCCTGTTGGCAAGTGTCAGATGACTCCTAACAAGTCATGGTAGTTTTAAAAATATGATTGATTATAGATCCGTCTATAATCAAACATATATCTTCATCTATTGAAAAAAAGAATAAGTACAAATACAGCAAATGAGAAAATATTCTATGAACATAGTAATTTCTATAATAAAGCTCTAAAGAATAGTGACTATAAATGCCCCAAAACTCAATTATATAAAAAATGGAAATGGATGCCATAGAAAAAATAGAAATATAAAAATAATATGGTATACACCCCCATACAACCAAATGGTAAGAAATAAATTAGGACAAAAATTCATTGCATTAATCGATAACCATATTCCTAGAGAAAATAAACTCTGTGCAATTTTTAATAAAAATACCCTAAAATAAGGTTACAGTTGTACTGAATACTTAGAAATGATTATTAAGAAACATCATACTAATTTAAATAAACACTGTAATGATGTAACTATAATGATGTAACTGTAGAAATCTTCAAAACTGTTCCCTTAATAATAAATGCCGTATTGAATCAATAATTTATAAATGCATTATCTAATCTATTGAAAATCCAGACGTAGTTAAATTTTACATTGGATGAATTCAAACGTCCTTTAATAATAATAAATAGAGAAATCAAACGTCCCTATCTAAATATTTCTGGCACTTAAAAGAAACCGATAAAATACCAACATTAAAATAGAAGTTAATAAGAAAAGCTAAAGCTTGTAGGTCATGAAAGGACCCATGTCTTTTGTGCATACATGAAAAATTATACATTATTAAGTTTCTGAAAAATAAAAATTTACTGAATCTAAGAAATGAAATAGCTATTTTTTGTAGACACTGTCAAATATTTTCCTTAAGCAATAATTAATTTTGAAAAAAATAAAATAATAAAGAATAGAGATGAAACATACTTTTTTATATTCGATTTTAATATATTTGTTTGTAAAAATACTGTATAGTCTATTAGTTATTAGGTCGAATGGTACTTTAAATCTATAAGAATAATATTTAATTAATAAAATTTAAATATTAAAAATATATCTTGCACATATTTAAATAACCTTTTTAGAAAATCTTTGTGTATAAAAATATGATTTAAGCGGATGAATAAAAATGCCAATTTTTTATCATTGAAAGCCCAGACGACTCATAGAATAATGGAAGTATACGTTTCTTAGCAGGCACATCCACCCCACCTAAACTTAACCTGACTTTGTAAGTAACATATATTGGATACATAAGCTGTCTAGGGAAATTAAAACCCAGCCACCCATAAATTAAAATAGATTTTCCTTAACATAAACAATTCATAATACCAATATTGTCTGCGTTTATAAATGAACTAAATATCTTTGAAAGTTTATTTCTAACATCGCTTGAGAATGGAACGAGGCTATGGATTTTAAGTTTAATATTTATAATTAAATTTATAAATTCAGTTTGAGTTTTGAAACATGGAAATTTTCTGTGTCACGATGAAATCATATTTTTAAAAAGAAAATAATTATAATATTTTGCTCTAGTGTTTGTATCGAGCACTGTTTTTTTTTCAAATAAAAATAACTGCTAAGAACACCGGATTATAAATGTTACTGTTCTTTCTTCTTATATATATATATATTATTATATAGTTATATATTTTATTTTATAGTTATTTTTATTTAAAAGACAGTGCTCGATACAATATATATATACAATATATATATATACAATATATATATATATATATATATATATATATATATATATATATATATATATATATATATATATATATATATATATATATATAATTATATATTTTATTATATAGTTATTTTTATTAAAAAAACAGTGCTCGATACAATATATATATATATATATATATATATATATATATATATATATATATATATATTCAGTTGTATGGATATGAGTTTGTGACCCTGGGTTTCACGCTTTTGCGATTATCAGACAAACTGGTTTATTTTTTAAAAATTGGATCTGTTTCTGCTTGTTTGACTATGTTTAGTGGTGGGAGGGGGAATCTACTTCTGTGTTTGTTTGGGGTGACACTCTTATACGCATAGACACACTTACATACAGGTGTACGCATTTTGGTTCGCACAAATACATCCATATATATATATATATATATATATATATATATATATATATATATATATATATATATACTAGTGTTATAGAATTGTCCTTGTTTCTAACTGAGTCTATTTATATTTGAATTGTCTTGTTAACAAGGACAGACACATTGAAACAAACTCTTCTTCAATAATCCACTGGATATTTTTTTAAATGACAGTCTTTTGTTTAGAAATGTCTGGATGTTCTATGGGAAATAAAAATTGTCCAAATTTGGTGAATCATTTTAGATTTTTTTATTTGATTGCTCCATTTCGTACTTGTGTGTATGAATTTCAAATCGAGAATGTTGCGGTCAACGTCTGTTATTTTTTCTCGCTTAGCATCAAAATATTAGGACCAACATGACAACCGATCTGAAAATATTCCTATCGTGATTTATCATCTAACCAATATGGCTCAGCACGGAAGCTTCTTGAACAGTCAGCGGGTATGACAGAAAAATATATTAGCAAAACTCACAGTATATACTTGAATGGATTGTTGAAATTTATTATATCATTCGTGTATAATTCAAATTCCGAATTTTTATTAGTCTAATACAGCGGTTCTTAACCGGGGAGAAATTTCAGGTTGTTAGTCGGGAAATGTTTTGAAGAAGATTTTTTTTTTGTGTGTATGTGATTTTATAACAAGCAACTCATCTGTTTGTCTTTTATTTTAACAGCGTAATTGACTTGTGTTAGTTTGTCGCTGTTACCGTTCGGGATTAGATCGTTTATTGTGTAAGCTATATTTGCTTGCATTCTTACGTGAACTTTTTTCAACCTTTCCAAGATTTGAGTCATGATTTAACATTATTGTTTTCTCTTCTTTTTCCTCAGGAGAAGATATCCAAAATATGCCGTTTTCAAGATTCATACTTAGACTTCTAGATTTCCTTTCTGATCCAGAATGGAGAGCAGATACCTCAATATGAGCAGATACCTCAATATGAGCTTTGATTGAAAATTTGGTGGAACGGCTCCATGAAACCATTCCAGTTGAAAGAACATCTTGAAAACAGCCATCCAGAATTCAAAGGCAAGGATCATGCATTTTTCAGGCTCAAAGAGGCAAATTTGAAACGAGCAAGATTAGACGTGACTGGAACCTTCCAAATCCAAACATCTGCAAGTATGAAAACGTCGTCGGAAGTTGCTTACAAAATCGCCAAGAATAAGAAGGGACATATGATTGGGGAAACATTAGTAAAACCATGTTTGCTGACCTGCAGTAAGCTAGTCTTGGGAGATTCTGCCTATCAGATTTCAATGTCGAATGATATCACTCGCTCTCGTATTGATGATCTGGCTAAGATAATGAAGAGGCAATTGATTTCGAAAATTAAGATGTCACTTTTCTTTTCTCAACTGTTGATCTTTGTGAGGTAGATCCACGAAGAGAAAATTGGGAAGGATTTTCTGTTTAGCCAACAAAACAAGCACCAAAGCTGGAGATGTCAAACAACATTTGTACTGGTTGTTTGAAAAACATGAATTGAAATTTCTTGGTTGGAGTGCGTACGGATGGGACACCTGCAAATTTGAGTTCTAGATCCGGATTAGTTATCCTAATCCAGCAAAAGAATCCACAAGTCTAATCCATCCCGACCATTCGCCATTGCATGGAGTATTGCTGCCATATATGGTCTGGGGCCCCTGCTGTTTGCCTCGGGGTTCTTGATAAGATCCAGAGACGGATAGGCAACGTGATTGACCCTGATTTATCATCTCGTCTGCAGTCGCTCTCTCACAGACGCGATGTTGCCTCACTCTGCCTTTTTTACAAGTACTTCCACGGTAACTGCTCTGAGGAGTTGCGTTCGCTTGTCCCCAGGCCTCGTGAATTTAAACGCCCCACGAGGCTGGCATCCCGCTCCCACCCCTAGACCGTGGAAACTGTGAGATGTAGACGTCTCTTCTACTCCAATAGCTTCATGTCTCGCACATCTCGCCTATGGAACTCCCTTCCCTATTACTGTTTCCCTGACAAATACAATCTCCAACGGTTTAAGTGTAGCGTCAATCGACATCTCCAGTTGCCTTGATCTATCCACTTCCCTTCTCCACATCCTTTCATTTTTCATTCCTATCTGCTCTCGCTCCGGATCTTCTGTGGCCCCCTTGCCTTGATCGACCTTCTCCACATCCTTTCATTTTTCATTCCTATCTGCTCTCGCTCCGGATCTTCTGTGGCCCCCTTGCCTTGATCGACCCACTGTCTTTCTCTTTCACCACATCCCCTCCCTTGCCACTCCTATCTGCTCTTCCTCCAACCCTTCTTTAATCCCTTGCGTGTAAGTGACCTCCGGCCTTGCTTGCGGTGATACGATTAAAAAAAAAATCCACTGTGTCTTAAGACTTGTCGATCGTGATGAAAGTTTTTAACTACATCAAAGTTTCCGCTGTTTCGGCGATTCTATCAAGATTTGGAAGCAGGACATGATGCTTTGATTTTTCATACGCAAGTCTGATGGCTGGTCAAAGGCAATATGCTTCGATGGGTGCTTGAACAGTTCTGTTGCTCCTCGTGGAACAAGGAAAAACTATTCTTTTGGAAGATTTGAGAGATGATGACTTCGGCATTCGATTGGCTTACTTGGCCGATGTTTTTGGGGAGCTTAATGAACTCAGCAAGAAGCTTCAAGGAAATGATATGAACATTCTGATCCAGACAGACAAAATCAAGGTATTTTTGGCCAAAGTTGATCTCTGGAAGAGTCGAATTGAAAGGGACAATTTTGCGTCTTTTATGAGTTTAAGTGATTGTTGAAGATAATGTTATTCTGAAAACAATTGCTGAAGATATTGCTGTTCACCTCACTGCTCTTCGAAATGTGTTCCAAATATATTTTCCGAGGATTGTTGCCGAGAATGCTCAGACCGCGTTGATCAGAAATTCATTTCTATGTGAGGTTGGAACTGTTGAAAAGGCACTTCAGGAGCAATTACTTGAGCCCTACATAATAAATGCAATTCTGTGGAGCTGGAGAGGTTTTGGCTGTCCAAAACTGAGCAGCAATACTCTGAAAGTGTTAGTGTAGTTTCCGACAACTTATTTGTGTGAATATATATATATATATATATATATATATATATATATATATATATATATATATATATGATTAGGAGGATTTGAAATAATCATCGAGTCTAGAAGAAACTTCAACAGAATGCAGAAAGCACTGGACGGTCGTTTCGTCCTATATTTGGGACTCATCAGCAGTGCGCATCCACTACCGAGAATTGAAACCCGAACAGTTACGATAGGAAGCTAACGCCATACCAACTGGCCTCGGTGACGAAGAGGTAACGAATTAGACTTGATATAGCGCCGCTCGATCACATATTCCGTGGTGGAACTCATCCGAGTTTCTCTTTACCCATAGGACTGTGCCTCCACGAACCACTACTACTATCACCAAGCCGCTTCATCCAGAGCATTAGAAGCCGGTTCAAACAAGGGATAGAAATTAGGAGGATTTGAGATAATCATAATTAAGTAATTCATCGAGTCTAGAAGAAACCTCAACAGAATGCAGAAAGCACTGGACGGCCGTTTCGTCCTATATTTGGGACTCATCAGCAGTGCGCATCCACTACCGAGAATTGAAACCCGAACAGTTACGATAGGAAGCTAACGCCATACCAACTGTACCAACGGGAATCGGTGGCGTTTGCCTCCTATCGTAACTGTTTCGATTCTAGGTAGTGGATGCGCACTGCTGATGAGTCCCAAATATAGGACGAAACGGCCGTCCAGTGCTTTCTGCATTCTGTTGAGGTTTCTTCTAAACTCGATGAATTACTTAATTATGAATTATATATATATATATATATATATATATATATATATATATATATATATATATATATATATATATATATATATATGTTACTTACTGCTGACCATGACATCAACATAGAGGATATCGTGTTATGATGGTGAAAAATTCTATAAATTTCAAGACTGACGAAATCAGAAAATTAATCCATAGGGAGTTTAAAAACCTAAACCTGAAAGTTAAAATCAACACAAATTTAAAAAAAAAGTAAACTTCTTCGATGTCACACTAGACTTAGTCAACAATACATACCAACCATATATGAAAACTAATGCAAATCAATTATATATCTACCCAAAATCTAATCAGCCTCCATCCATAATCTAACACATACCCTTCTCCATAGAATATAGAATTAGTTATAAGTTTTCCAATGAAGATGTATGTTATAGCAATTTTTACAATAATGCCTTAAAAATAATGCCCTGACATTAAATACAGAAAGTAGTGATAGCAGAAAAAATAGAAACAGAAAAATCATTTGGTTCACACACCCATTTAACTAAATGGTTAGCACTAAGTTAGGGCAGAAATTTCTCAATTTAATTGAGAAACATTTCCCCAGTGATAATCCTCTAAGTGAGATTTTTAAATCCAGCAGTTAAGAAATTTTATATTGGCAGTACTAAAAATTAATTTAAACAGCGGTGGAATCAGCACATATCTTCTTTCAACAATAATGGCAACCGTAACGGAACATCTCTTTCTAAATATTTTTGGCATTTAAAAGAAATTAATAAAACTGCTACGATAAAATAAAAAATATAAAAAAAGAGAATCTGTAAATCCTTATAAAACCCATATGTATGTACCTGCGTTTACAAGAAAAGCTGTATATTATAAAGTTTCCTAAAAATAAAGTTCTGCTAAACCAAAGAAATGAATTAATTGTACTATGTAGGCATTATATAAATTTTGCATTAAAATATATTTAAAAAAATTGTTCATAAATATTTTACGCATTACAATCACATAGCCATTATTTTATATGTATATAATGGTCCACGCAAAATTTTTATTTGATGTTTTCAACTGTAATATTATCTTGTTTTACTGCCCATTCAATATAATTAGCATCGTATATTAAAGTTCCATGAAAAATTTCCTTTAACTTTACTTATTTGGCCCCTTTAAGAAGTTTCCGTAATATAAAAAAAAATTGAAAATTTCTTAAAAATAATTTTTTGTTCAAGGTTAATCTGTCTTCTTCACCAAATCTGAACTCTGTATTTGGCTACAATATGTTCGCCGCTCGCTTGTCTATAGTGTCAATTTATCAAGACATGAATTAATAACCCACCTCTCTAGCCTCTGACCTTATTTTTCATTTTTCTATTTTAGCATAGATTTGACTTTTAATTGGTTAATCCAGACAGGCCCACGAGTATATTTTTTAATTCTAACATTAGGCTCCCCACGTTTTAACTTTTAACGATTCGTTTTCTAATTTCCCAAACAAATCATTTTTATTATATGTTATCTACTATCGGCTGAAGAGCAACGATTATAGTTGCGAAACATGAAAGGTTTTGAGTAGCGTAAAAATATTTTGCTCTACGTTGTGGATTCTAACTCCATCTGTTCATTCTCTTTCTTATGATATATATATATATATATATATATATATATATATATGTATATATATATATATATATATATATGTGTGTGTGTGTGTGTGTGTGTGTGTGCCAAACTGGAAAAAAGTTTTCTTGTGACGCGATTCGTCTTATAGGACTTCATCGGACTAAATTTCTTATGTTGATGCAACTGTACATGTGCACGAACGAAGGATGCAGGGAATTTTAAACATTTTTTTTTATCTAGACCAATCTCCCCCACCCCTTTGTGCCACATTTTTGTGTTTTCAAAATAAATATTACTTTCCTCTTTGGTAGCTAGACTTTATAAATTTAAGCGCAGTACTACATTGGCGTCAAGGTTCCATTATTTCACAGTTGAAATGGAAAAAGGCGGTGGAGGTACCGATTTTCAAACTCTTAGCAATCTCTTCCTCGTAATCTTCTAGTTATTCTACACGACGGCAAGCAGAGAGTCTTCATCGACGTCGGAAAGTCACCCCGGGCGTCGTTAATCGTTTAGGTTAGAATCGCCCTGACGAAATCTGCCAAATCGCTTTTTGACCACCCAAAGAGCTAGTGCCCGATCCAAATTTAATATTCTGAATGTTTTTGTCGCAGTTCCGATGCTTACTCCTTTCTAAAATTCATAGAGAATAATATGGAGAAAGTGCAACTTTTCATCCTCCATCTTTAAGACGTTTATTTCTGGACAAAACGGCAACATTCAACAAAGTCCGACTCGTAATTGAACGATGAAAGATTTCAATCTCGAATAAACTAGAAATTGCTACTAAAACAAACGCCAAAGTTGCAGTCCTTTTATATTCACAATGAAAATCGAGCCCGAAATTTTGCAATGATCTGATATTATTAATACCAGATTTTAAATTTAATTTTTATAATTACTATCGGATGTTTCGGTCAGCATTAATGGTTGAAACAAAAAACATAATTCCTGATATTTATTTTATCACAATATCGACTTTTAACATGACCACATCTGAGACGCAATTTTTCTGCATTTGGCCTCGCGTTTTTAAATTCGATCAAATTCTTTGTCCTGATACAAGTCTTTATTTTGCAAATGAATGCTTTAATATTTACAATTTTGACTATTGCTTTTAGCAATAAGTTATTAAGACTCTTAAAAGCGCACACATTTTCAACACCAAACATGTTTCAATCTCCCTTCCCGCTCATTCTTAGCAACTCTCTCCTTCCTCAACCTATAGAGTTCGTCGCCAACTCTTACATAGCATTTTAATGAGTTTGTCAGTTCGAGTCTTGCTGGGTGTTTTATTTAACCGGGAATAAGGTGGCTTAGACCAATAAATACCGCCTCTCACTCTCTTTCTCCTTCCTCTCATTTACTTTTTCCATTTTTTTTGAAGTTCTTTTCTATCTTTACCTTGTTTATTTTATAACCTATATCTCTTTTTCATCTCTGTTCCGCTCTCTCAAAATTCTATTCTCTCTCTCTCTCACTCTCTCTCACTCACTCTCTCTTCGTCTTCACACTAACAAACTTTCCCTTTCCGTCTTTACCATTACTCCTCCTCTCCCCTATCCTTAGTTTTTGAAACCAGGTAGAAGTGGTTTTGTTTTTTTTCCCTCTTGATTTTTGATGGACTAATCGATCAATCATGTCAGCTGCATCACACAGCAAACCTTCGATGTGCAAAGGCGGAGTGGGCAGGTCGTGCAGTACGGAAGAGCCCAGTGGTTAGGCTGTCGAGAATCAAACCCAGGGAAAGAGTTTCTATTCAGAAATAGTTATTTTCCGCTTTTTTTGTTACTGGAAAAGATAAACACTCTTTTTCATTTAATTCGTCTGTTCATTTATTTCATCACTCAAGAATAAATATTAACATCAAAAACTAGAATATTTTTAAATGAGAAATGTTAAAACCATAAGACGTTGAAAGGGCACCTCAATGTGGTGTAATTGTTAACAAGCTGGTCTCGCTAGAATAATTACGACAGAGTAGTGAGTTGGATTTTTATTGGGAACCCCATATTTTCCTCATAAGATTTTGGGAAAGAGATTAGTGTCGCCAAAATGGAAACGCAATCCAAGAAAAGAGATTCCAGTTGAGCTTCTTTGTGTTTAAATTTTACCTGACGTTTCATTCCTTGGTCTTTATTTTTCTTCAGTGTTACTAGTGATGTTGATCCACTTGATGGGTTGTGAATTGTAAATGAAGACGACAGTCACTGGCTGGTGAATGGGACCCGTTAGAAACTTCAAATTATTCGTGTCATTGGTTAAGAAATAGCAAAACAAAAGGTTGCAGATAAATAGTGTATTGAACAGTAAATACAACAGAAGTGTGTTACACGACTTGGGAATGTGTATCAGTTGACCAGCATTCAGTCTATATCACCGTTAATATTTACCCCCCCCCCCCGACGAGGGATGTATGTGGCACAAGGCCGAGTTTACCGTGGGTTCTTCGAGCCCGTAGGCTCAGCCAAAAATTATCCCTTGGAACGGGTTCAGGGTCTGTCTACCTCCCCGGACGAAACTTTGTCCTTCGGCAAAGCCTCGTCCGGGTTCCTCTCTGCTCAAGGCAGAGAGTTCGACAGTTGAACAATTTGGAGCACTGTTATACTTAACGCCCCCCCCCAAGTGGGTCGTATGTGGCACAAGGCCGGTTTAGCGTGGGTTCTCCGAGCCCGTAGGCTCGGCCAAAAATATTCCCTTTGAACCCATATTAACGGGTTCAGGGCCTGTCTACCTCCCCGGACAAAACTTTACCCTTCGGCAAAGCTTCGTCCGGGTTCCTCTCTGCCGAGGCGGAGAGTTTGACAGTAATGAACGGTTTGGAGCACCGTTCCTCCGAGGCATTACTTTCCTACTAATTTTATAGTAAGTGGAAGAGTCCACAATAGACTCATTAGAGGGAAGACATCACAACAATTCGTTGCTTAAAAAATACGCATTTCGTGCTTCTTGGTCGTTGGCGCCAGTCACTGCTTTTCAAGTTAAAGTAAAAATCAGGGGGCGTCGAATGCTGCTTTTCAAGGTAAGCAAGGTTTTCTGGTAGGAAAAATTAACGCAAGTCATTCTGTTTCCATTTCATGCAAGATATATGAACTTCGACCTGGTGTAATGGTTAACAAACTTGTCTTGCTAAATCTATTTCGACTGAGTAGTGATTTCGAATCTCATTAGGTGTTGTATATTTATGGCTTTGTACGGCATCTAAGTTGAGTTTAAATAAATTCCATACATGGCTACTTTGACGGGGTATAATGGTTAGAAAGTTTGTCTTGCTCGATCAGTTACAACTGAGTAGCGAATTCTATCCTCGCCGAGTGCTCCATATTTGCGGCCTCATGCCTCTCATGTTACGGTTGGTAAATAACCTTACATTTAAAAAGATCACGTGTCATATTTTGCCACCGTTGAAGGGATGTGGGTAAATATTCGGTTAGCAAGCTGGTTATGCTAGCTCATTTACGACTGATTAGTGACTTCAACCCTCACGAGGTGCCCCATACTTAAGAGCTTGTGCCACATCTAAGCTACAATTCCTAAGTCGTTGAGGCTTATATATATTTAGTTCTTATAAAGTGTACAAGTTTGAATAATGCTTTTTTCATTTTAATATAAATGGGGAAATTGTAAATGTTATTTTTATTCCTCTAAACCCACATACAAAAAGGGGAATAGTTAAGACTTCAAAAAGAAATTGCCGTATTATGATGTCGTCTGTTGCAAGTCTGATCAGGTGTAAATGCGAAGTTTTGGTGCTAGGAAAAATATTTGTACAATTGGATCAGTGATTGTAATTAGCCAGGTTAAAAGGTAGGACTGTGATGACAATCGCTCCCTATTTCAGTTGTTTTCCTTGTGCCATATTTGAATTATTCATACAGCAAATATTTTCAATAACGTCTTTCGATGAATAAAGTCTCTCTCGAGTCTATACTGTCTCAAATGATGAATGTCTTTTCGTTTTATTAACTTTATCTCCATTCTGAAAGTAGACTAGAATGGTTTATTTGAAACTGCATAAGAAAGATGTCCCCTAAGAATCCCGAAGATATAAGATCAAATTTATGCAACTGGCGATAAAGATTGAACTTACTTGTCTTGTGAGAAAAGCACACTAACAGCTGCTGTATGGAATGCGATTTCGATCACAGGCTTTTTGTAATTGGACTGATGTTAGTCGAGAT
>OZ038487.1:126818855-126858855 GCA_964036315.1 Acanthosepion esculentum
ATAGAAGTTTAACAATACAATTGAGAGCAGTGAAAATATCCCCCGGTCTAATGGAAACGATAAGGAAGTAAAAATATTACAAGGGCGGGAAAAAGGAAAATGAACAAAGAATATATTTAAAAGCCTTATATTCAGACAGATATGATGGCAGAAGATATTTATACACAGCGCTCGCTATCTATCTATCTATCTATCTATCTATCTATCTATCTCAGTCTGTTCCTATCTATCTATCTATCTATCTATCTATCTATCTACCTATCTACCTATCTATCTCAGTCTGTTCCTATCTATCTATCTATCTATCTATCTATCTATCTAGCATTAGTCTGATGTCATATTTCCGGAGAATGGTTTAATACGATATACTTAACTTCCTTTTTCGGTAGGAGATGAAGCATTGCAAAACCCTTACTAGTTTCTGGCTAATATTTCTTTCGTCTAAATTTCATCTGCTTTCAATCTACGGTCATATATAATAAATAATAGTATAGATCAGAAATAATGAATAAGCGTTCGACGGGATTCGAACTCGCATCCCTCGCGTACCAATAGGCTTCTCTTGACACAAATGAATGCGGGTTCGAGTATCGTTAAAAGTACATTGTTTCTTAATGATCTGCAAGTTTCAATGATAGCCGTTGATCCACACTCCGCGGGTCGTCGCGATGAAAATGAATTAAAATGAAGATGAGAGAAATGTTATTTAGAAATTAAAAATAATTGCCAATATATTTACTTACTCCGTAATAATTGCATACGCTATACTATTTTTCATTTGAAGAAGAAAAGAAACAAAACAAATTTATACGATCTTTGTTGGAAAAGGTCGATTTTGGCACAAGACGTTTTTCTGGAAAGGATTTATCTTGCAATTTTAAATCCGAATTACTGTTTAATTGCTATCAGCGTTTGTCAAATAACTGGAGTCGCCAAAAGAGATAAACAGAAAGAAACAATCCCAAATTAATGACAAATTGATAGGGTAAATTATTATTATTATTATTATTATTATTATTATTATTATTATTATTATTATTATTATTATTATTGCTGTTGTTTGTGTGTTATGTTTCCTGCGTTGTATCCTTAGAGCCGGGTCCAAACTATGGTCCTTAGGCCCTATAGGAGAAGTGTCATCTAATTGATAGCACTTTTCTTAGTATATGGGATTGTTCATAGCAGGGCGATTTTCTGGGCAGCTTGTATGTTGATGTTACCTGGGACACTGTTAGTAAAACTGTCCATTGCTTTTCTCAAGTGGCCCAGTGCTCCGATTACTACAGGTACAGTCTCGGTTTTCCTTCCCCACATCCTGATAATCGTGATCTCCAGGTCCTTGTATTTGGACAATTTCTCGATAATTTTCATGGAGGTATTTCTCTCAGATGATACTGCTATGTCAATAAGCATACACTTGCTGGATTTCTTGTCTTTTATGATAATATCAGGTCTGTTGGTTTTTATTTCTCTGTCAGTTTGAATTGGCATGTCCCAGAGGATAGTTACATCATTATTTTGGGTAACTCTGGTTGATGGTCATACCATATCTCAGTGGTTTCGATTTGGGGCTTCTTGCATACCTTCCAATATTATTATTATTATTATTATTATTATTATTATTATTATTATTATTATTATTCACAAACAATGAATATTTGTGTTTTTCCATATGTATTTTTATTCTATCTTTTAGTGTTGGTAAATGCCATCCTACAGTTTCGTAGGTTTTCGGCAGAAGCAAAAAAGTTTCGCAGCAATTCACTTAATCGCTCTAGAGCAGCCGCACCTGTAAGACGCTTTCACGTTCAATAGAATATCGATTTTCAGATCTGAGCATCATCCTGTTGTCTTAACAGACTGTTTACTTTTTTGCGTGCTTAGTTTAAAGTCGAAACTGTAAAGATATAGAAAGAAACAAATTTGATCGAAATACAAACAAAAACTTCGTTTTACAAATTAATTAAAATATGAAAATCTTCTCCGATGAATGTTCTCGCTATAAAACATGACAGAATCTGTGTGGGGAAATTTTATATTTTGTCTTCATCGGTTTTCTCAACCCCTAGGCTATTAAAATGGAAACATACAACCGGTTATTAAGCCACTCTTGTAATAAACTAAACACGATCAAGGATAGCAATTTTGTTGAAAGTCGACGATATTTTATTGCAGCTATTTATTCGCTTTATTTTGAATTATTTGATTAAGACGCGGTTCTTGCAGATGTTGTCAAGTGGAGCCTCTGATGATTTCCAGACGCTAACGAAAAGGTTACTCTTCATCCGAACACGGAAGTCAAAGATTTGTTGCCTGAAAATGCAATTCTAACCAAAGACAGAAAAGAAAGTGATTTTAGTTGACGAAAAAAAGCGAATGGTTAAAACTTAAATAACGAAAAGGAAGTGAATTTAGAGACAATTTTTCATGAATAATTTTCATGGCAATAAAAATGGCGCTTATAATTTTAAAAAGTTATTATTTCCAAATAGATCTTCATATATGTAGAAGAATTGATAATTGTTTATTTCCTTTGTTAACAAAAAAATATCGAAATTGTGAAAGGCAATTCGGATTGTTTCTTTCTTCTGATAATATAAAAGGAATAACGAAAAATTTGATAGGTAACTTTTGTATGTACGGAAAGTTAGAAGCCATTCTTTCTCCCATCTTAGAGCTTAGGTTAAAGGAGTGGTTGGCTGCTAAGCTTAACTCATCTTGATTTTTGGAGGTCTCCCCATAAACTTTAATATCATCTGCATAGATATTTTCTAACGATCTGAGAACGTTCCTAGGCAAATCGTTAATATAATACCGAAAGAGAGAATGACCAAGGAGAGAGATAGCCGAGGGATGCCATCATTAATATCAAGGGATTCAGAAGCCTTGAAAATTGAGAAAACTCTTCTCGAAATATCATACCTTGACAGTTTGTCTAACAGCCCCGAAGCCAAACCTTGTGAAAGGCTTGCGAGATATCTCGGGCAATCGATCTCGTAATGAAGTTACTCTCGAGAGCTTCATTTGTTTCACTTGCTCTGCTAGGATGGTATTTATATAACCACACACAGAAATATTTATTTATGAGACGAGAACGAAATCTCTGACGCATTGATAATAAAAGCTACGTTTCGAGACACATTCATTCATAATATGTACATACATTCTGAATGTTTTACTAGGATGTAAATGAACGGCGAACATACAAGCGAGAGATTTGTCTAAGGAAGAAGTCTTTTTTCAAAATTTTGAGCTGATAGCATTTATACAGGTTCTAAAAATAGTCAAGGAGATGCCAGGGTAGCAAATTATGTGAGATATGTTGAGAGATGATCCAGCTATTTGATATTAATGAAAAACGTATCTTAAGTAGTTTGTTTCCCATTAAACTGACCCCTCGAGATCCTATTTAGGAATTTCATATTTCAAAACAGCTTGCAAAGTCCTTTATAGGATGAGCTATCAGCAACCCCGTTGCCTTCGTTTAATCTTGTTCATAAATTGTATCCCTTTACACGGCTATTTTAGCATTGGCAATTTCCCACCGTCTCAAGTTTCCCAATCTGATAGACACTAGTGATGGGATTTTTGCAGAAAACATCAAGAAGATTTTCGAAAAGACTGGATAATCTCCAGAAAAAACGTGGAATCCACAGTGTAATTCTCGCATTGTCCATTGCCGATTACTTTGGATTGTACGTCTCCAACATTTTTTTCATGTTTTCGGATTCCTGATTTGCTTCTAACACATGGATTGCTTTTATAGGATTCCGTTTGAAGCCTGGCTACCAAAATATCCTCTAAGCATCGGATCATTTCCTAAAACTTATGGAACCACTCGAATAGTTTCCGCGGGCGAACGTCCAAGTTTTATTTATCTACTCTTGTCGATTACATAAAAAGCAAGCTCAAACAATGGTGTCTCACCGATGGTGAAGTAACCTCGCGGGCGGTACTTTATTCACGCATGCGAAATAAAGGCCACTCTCTCTGTCTCTGTCTCTCTGTCTCTGTCTCTGTCTCTCTCTCTCATTTGTTACTAAGTTACATGAAAACGTCACAATTTTCGAAATATTAAGAATAGCTGGATATTTACCGGACATTACGTATGTGTGCACGCGCGCGCACGCGCGTGTGTGTGTGTAAGAACATTATGAAGTCCGCAGTCAAATGATGAAGAAAGAATTTATGTTCCAACGTAATTTTTTTTTTATTAATGAATTGGATTCATGAATGAATATTAGTCAATAAGAAAGAAAATAATACAGCGAAAATATCAGATCAAACTTACGCTACGGAACTATTAATCCGAATTCGCGTGCACACATACACACAAACATACAAACACACAAACATACATACACACACACGCACACACACACACACACACACACATACATATATATATATATATATATATATATATATATATATATATAGAGAGAGAGAGAGAGAGAGATGGAGAAACAGATCTTTATAAACATCCGGATTGAGAGAAAATGGATGGTCAAGAAAAGAAAAGTCGTGGGTTTTCCGAAGAGAGTTGCGCATTTTAGGAAAACAAAAATGCAATTAATGAAACCAAATGCGTCGAAAGAACTCAGTCCCAGGTTAATTTTAGGTAAACAGAAGTAAAAGTTACAAGACCTGATTCGTTGGGCAAATGATAAATAAGAAGGAGGAGGCTCGTGAGGGGAGGAAGAGAAGGAAGAAGAGAAATTAGAGATATAGTAGAAAAGACAATGGGAGCATGCAGAAAGTGTTTATCTTCTTTCTCTTCTTTTAGCAAAAAAGGAAGAAGAAGAAGAAAAAGAAGAAGAAGAAGAAGAAAAAGAAGAAGAAAAAATAAAGAGAAAAAAGAAGAGGAGCGAAAAACATTAAAGATTGACATTTTTTGTTCCTCGATAAGCGCATACGTACATTAAAATACACACACAGATACATATACAGGCACACAAACTTGCGCGCGCGCGCACACACACACACACACACACACACACACACACACACACACACACATATATTTCTCGAATCTTCAGGCCGGTAGATGTAAAGAAATAAATATATTGTTTAATAAATAAATACAAAAACACAGCATCTGCTGAAATATGAGAATCCATTTAGGAAATAAGGTTCAACAAATAAATTAAAAAATCTGTCGGATTTCATCTATTTCCTAAAAAATTGTCTTTTTTTACGTTAGGATACAAAACAGAGAAGGATATTTCGAGAATCGGGAAGAAGATGTGCGTTCAAAAGCATTATTCGGACTTTATTTGATCACGAGGTCCTACATGGCCGAGTATATATATATTATAATTTTTACATACGGACAAAAACAACTTACAAAGATGCATTCTTGTTTCGATCCGGCTGCATCTTCACTGGTGAGAACCAAAAATCACCAGTCGAGATGCAGCTGCATCGAAACAAGAATGCATCTTTATAGTAAGTAAGTTGTTTTTGTCTGAATTTAATTTAATTTAATTTAATTTTTTTTTTTAAAAGTAAACTTTAAAAGTTTACTTAAAAAAAATAAAAAAAATAAAATAAAATAAAATAATCTGGCAATATACATATTTACTTATACTCGATTAGAATAAATAATTTTAAATACTGTAAGTAATTCTAATACATTTACTTGGTTTTAAAAAGAAGTATAGTATATTAAATATTAAAAATAATTTTTTTAGAAAGGTGGATAAAACATATTCTAACCTAAACAGTCCCTCAAAATCTTTAAATATACAAATAGAAAAAATACCATAAGAATTTTTGCCGTTAGAAAAAAACCCAGATGACATGAATTTAGCGGATGTCAGAATTTGTTAAAAGATACATCCCTACCCATCCCTAAACATAACCCCGCTTTCAAATGTAACTATTAACTGATACAACGAAAATTAAAAAATTGAACCCTCTGCCACCCCTTGTCTAGATGAATGGATTTATCGGTAACCTTGGAAACCCTCAATTATGAATCTTTCCAGTGCCGTTAACAACCCTAAATTTTAAAAAGTAAGTTACTCCAAAATTCGCTTGATGAGGAAATGGAACTAATGTCTTTGGTTTAATAACAAAATTAAATTCAGGGGCTTTATCTTCCATTTCTGAAACATGGTTATCACTGTGTAGCGGTAAAACCATATTTTAAATCTATTAATTTATAATATTAATGCTCTGTAAATTTAAATTTACATAGAGCACTATTGTGTAAAAATAAAAATATCTATAAGAACACCGGATTTTATATCTTACTGTTCTTTCCTTTATATATATATATATATATATATATATATATATATATATATATATATATATATATATATATATATATGTGTGTGTGTGTGTGTGTGTGTGTGTGTGTGTGTGTGTGTGTGTGTGTAACAAATTTGGGTATGAAATCCCGACAGAGTTATAAGATTGAGAAACATTCATGAAAGTATGTTACAAAAATGATATCCCATAATTCATTTCACCTTTATGGCTTCTTCAGATGGATAACGAAAGATGTGTTACGTGTGTATGCATTTGTGTGTATTTAACATAATTACATCTTTAAGTATTTTTCCCAAGCTGGCATTGCTTGAGATTAAAAAAGAGAAAGAAAATGAGTGACTTTTAAAAAACATTTTTAAAAGTCACTCACCTTGTCTGTCTGTCTGTCTGTCTTCTGTCTGTCTGTCTGTCTCTCTCTCTCTCTCTCTCTCTCTCTATATATATATATATATATGTAAGCGGGATAGTCTGTTTCATCCTTGGTGTTGACCTAAGTGTCCATATTTATATTGTTATTTATATTTACATGCGCTCTATCTTTGATATTGAGCACTTTTACCCATAAATATAGCATACCGTAAAATTATATTTTCATCATATATTCTCGCACACACACATGTACACACACAGAGGTATATATCTATATCTATATCTATATCTATATATTGACAAATAGATACGAATAAATATGCACACTGATAAAAATTGGTGCACACGTACATACATAGATACAATAAATACATTGTGTGTATAAGCGCGCGCGCGAGAGAGAGAGAGAGAGTCTGTGTGTGTGTGTGTGTCTGTGTGTGTGTGTGTGTGTGTGTGTGTGTGTGTGTGTGTGTAGATGTGTGTGTAGTGTAAGTGTCGGTAGGTGTGGTTGAGTTTGGATGATTGCATTTAAATGCTTTTCATAGATTTTTTTCCGAAACGGAAATTGCTAACACGTTTCTTACGAGAATGGAAATATGTAAAGAGGAAACACAAAAAGAAAGAATTTAGAAGCATGGAAAGTTTTTAAGAGAGAGATAGAGAGAGAACGATACAACAGAAGCGAGAGACATAAGCGATAGAGAAAGGGAGGTAAAAGTGAAAGTAGATAAAGGCATGGAAAAGCAGAAGAGTGAAATGATCTATAGATAGATAAAGAGAGAGAGGGAGAAGGAGGAGGAGAGAGAGAAGAAAGAGAGAGAGAGAGAAACAAAGTGAGCGAACGTTGGAGACAAAGGAACGGACGAATCTGTGAGAAATTGCAGCAAGGCCTATTTTTCGCTGGCGCATTCATCCAAAATGAAAAGGTCATTTTTCTCTGGTCGACGGCGGAAGGTTTGAGACGAATCAACGCACGCATCGATCTGCGATCAGGCTGCACTTATTGATTTCATAAGTACGTGTGCAAGAGCGGGTCAGGCCGAAAGCCCCAAGAGACGAGGCATTGTAGATCTGAAGAGAGGGGGCTAGGGAGAGGGGAGAGAGAGAGAGAGAGAGACAGACAGACAGAGTAACAGAGACAGACAGAGAGAACATGTACAAAAGTAGAAAAAGAATGAGAGAAAGAGAGTGAAAGAAAGAGACAGATAGAAAGAGAGAAAGGAAGAAAAAAGAAGTTGAGATGAGAGACAAAGAAAGAAAGAAAGAAAAAGAGCAAAAGAGAGAGATAGAAAGAGAAAGAAAGAAAGAAAAAAGAAAGAAGTAAGTGACAAAGAAAGAAAGAAAGAAGGCGAAAGAGTGAGTTTATACAAAGAGAGAGAGGGAAAGAAAGAGAGGGAAAGAAAGAGAGCGAAAGAAAGTAAGAAAGCGAAAGAAAGAGATAGAAAGAGAAAGAAAGAGATAGAATGCGAAAGAAAGAGATAGAAAGAAAAAGAAAGAAAGCGGTAGAATGCTAAAGAATAAAAAAGAAAGAGAGTGAAAGAAAGAGAGAGATAGAAAGAGAAAGAAAGAATGAAAGCGAAGAAAGATAGAGAAATAAAGAGGGAGAAAAAGAAAGAAAAGTTGAGGTAAGAGACAAAGAAAGTAAGAAAGAAAGATTGGAAGCACGAAAGAAAGAAAAGGGAGATAATCGAGTTGTGGATTATTCGCAAGAATCATAAGCTGAAAACAACGTGTGTTTTGCGATCTTTGTAAATATCAGCTGATATCTACTAAGATCGCAAAGTCTGGCACAAGGCTATGAAAACATAGCACCTGCTGATCATCGTTCAACAGCATAAATTCTTAATAGACCATAGATAGTTTAGCTGAAGTATGGCACAAGACCATAGGAATACGTGCAAAAATGACTTATAAATCATAAGTTGCCTGGTATAACACTAGAGCAGCCAGGCATATATATATATTTATTAAGCTTAATATATTATGGTACGTGGTTATCACAGTGGAGCATTCATTCAGGATCAAAGTTCACTAAATAAAAAAGGACGATTGAAACAAATTTGTTTCGTGGTAGGAATTCCATTTCCAAAAGTAGAAAGACATTTAAACCATAATCCTAACCGTAACACTGACTTGTGTTTATTGTTTCATTGTGTAAATATTTTGTATTGAATCCATTTAAATGTGCCAAGTAACTTACTACAGAATTTATTGCAGAATGCACAAATATGAACTAAGACTATGTAACGTCAGATTCTTTGGGTGTTGAAAAGTAAACACCGTATTTGATTTGAAAGTCATTTTTTTTCTGCGGGATTAAACACGCCACCGATGTTTCCACAAAATCTAACTATCAAAAAGAAAGGAATATACTTTTGTCCTTGTGTAGATTATGTGATATTCTGACTTATAGTGATTCCTATGCAGAGAAGAATTGCAAATCTAATCAGTTAAACGAATTCATTGGAATTAATGGTTTTAGTTTGGAGATCATGTCGGCATTGAAAAGCAGGATTCCATATGATTCCGCTTCGATTGAACCAAAGAAAAAACATTTATAGACAAACAGATAATCATTTATTATAATAAATTTTATATTTACTAAAAGGATTTCTTATCGGATAGATTAGGACCACAATAATTGATATCAGAGCAATGCATAAGAATGCACAGGAATAAATTGAGATTAAAAGCTACATAGATGTGTAATTGCAGTGATTGACGAATATGAACAATAAATTATAGGAACACAGATATACATATATATAGCCAGAGAAGGAAGGACATACACATTGAACTATATATATATATATATATATATATATATATATATATATATATATATATATATATATATATATATATATATATATCCAAGTATAGGATTGGTGTATACGGAATAAATTCCAATAACCAACAAATACCATTCTTAAAAGAGTGCTCAATACAGAGTAGAGCAAATAAAATTATTTATTCGAAATTTATATATATATATACTTCATATATATATATATATATATATATATATATATATTTATGCTATAATTTTCGAATAAATAATTATATATATATATATATTGTCATCCACAGGCAGACTGTTTTGCAGCTCATCCGTGAGGCTAAACATCCGATTGCCTCAAGCCGTGATCGAAACCTGACTGATTTTACCCCTGAGCTATCCGGTTACGAATATAAATTTAAGATACAGTGAAGTAGAAAGAGAGATATATTTAACAAAAGGTTAATTTTAAGGAATTGCAAGATATAAAAAAAATCATATACTTCAAAACTATCTTAAAGGGGCTTCTAATGTTATTATTATAATGTGATAATTATTATATTGAGTGGGTAATAAAACATTGCAATATTAAATGCGAAAAATCAAAGAATTAAATAAATATTACGTGGACCATTATATATTAATAAAATAATGGATATGTAATTGTGAAGTGTAGATGGTTTATGAAAAATTCTTATACAATGCCTATAAATTACTGTTATTCATTTCTCTGATATAGGAGATCATTATTTTTAGGAAATTTTATAATATGCAGCTTTTCATGTAGACAGAGGGGACATGGTCATTTAAGGATTTACAAATTATCGTTTCTTGCAATATTTTCCATTTTACTGTGGAGGTTTTATTAAAAAAAATTTTTAATGCCAAAAATATTTAGAGAAGGATGTTCGGTTACGGTACACATTGTTGTTGAAAGAAGATATATGCTGATACCACCTATGTTTAAAGGGGGGTTTTGTACTACCAATATAAAATTTCTTAACAGTCGGGTTTTCAGTAGATGAAATGGCGCATTGGTAAACAATTGATTCTGTAAGACACCTATTTTACAATGGACAATTTATAGGATTTCTACAATTACACAATTTATTACCATTATTATTGATTTCTGCTTTGGAATTATTATTGTTACTTTGGTTTAAGTGTTGATTTACAATTTTATTATATTTTTTAATAATTTTTTCTAGATTATCAGTACAACTGTAACTTAATTTAAGCGTATTTTTATTGAAAATCTTGCTTAGAGGATTGTTAGTTGGGAAATGGTTCTCAATCAAACCGAGAAACTTCTGCCCTAACTTAGTGCTAATCATTTGGTTAAATGGGTGTGTGTACCAAATGATTTTTCTATTTCTATTTTTTTCTGGTTATCATTATTATGTTTGTATTTAATATCGGGGTATTTGTAGTCACTATTTTTTAAGCATTGTTATAAAAATTACCGTATTTATAAAATATATTGGTAGAGTTAATATTAATTCTGTATTCTGTGGATAAGGTTATGTTTTTTATTATGGATGGAGAGAGAGTAGACTTTGCGTAGATATATAATGTATTAGTATTTGTTTTCGTCTATGGTTGATATATATTGTTGATTACGTCTAGTGTTATATCGAGAAAGTTTACCTTTTTTTTAAATTTGTGTTGGTTGTAACTTTTAGTTTTAGGCTTTTTAACTCTCGTTCTATTAATTTTCTAATTTTGTCAGTTATGAAATTAGTAGAATTTCTTACAGCCATAAGGCCATCATCTCTATTTCACATTATATCCTCTATATTGTTGTCATGGTGTGCAGTAAGGTTGTATAAAATGAACAATCCAACGAGGTCGGAAGACTCAGCAGAGTCTAACGATCCCACTGTAATGTCAAATTGGCCACCTGAATGAGATTTTATGCATTTTTCTTTGTTGAGGATCAGAACAGATTTTTTTTGTTCATAATAATATTCTATAAAATCCTTCGATAGATAAGAACTCAATGTGGCAAATTCCAAAGCAAATATAAAAATTTCCATTGAAATTGACGGGTAGTAATCTTCAATATCAGCCGTCGTTTCACTCACAAGGCTTGTATAAACCCATGTTATGATTATGTGAGGTTGGATCAATAATTTCGTAGACTGATACGTAGTTTTAAACCGAATTAAGTGTACTGACAATGAAGGAAATTATGCTGAAAGATAAATATTTGTTATCTAAAATAAGTGCTTTTTTCATCATTCTATAAACACTGATCTCTCTCTTTCTCTTTCTCTCTCTCTCTCTATATATATATATGTGTGTGTGTATATGTGTGTGTATGTGAGTGTGTTGTGTGGGTGTGTGTGTGTTGCACCGCAGTAACAATAGCCTAGAACTAAATTTACATCGCAAATCAACTAATAAAAATGATCTCGTAAATTTCTATTCTCACCTTAACAACAAAATAAAATCTGGAATAACCATAGAATTCTATTGAAGAGAACCCAGAATTTGCTGCCCTTGATATTTAAACGAAGAGGAGAAATAAATTGAAAATACGTTTAAGCTTCTTCATTATCCTAATTATTTCATATTGAACGCAAGACTAAAGGCTCGTAAAATATTTCAAAATAGAAAAGCGGATTTTCCTAACAAACCCAACGAATTGAGATTTATTATTCCACTCACGAAATCTATTACAGCTACAACTGAAAAGAATTTATTTAACCTTAACATAAAATTTGTTATGGAATTTATTCTACTACCTGTATTAATTGCCATCCGGAATACATCGAAGAAACCCCAAGAAATTTAAATGAAAAATTATATGAACACAAAAGGGATCTTTTACAAATCTTATATATATATATATATATATATGTGTGTGTGTGTGTGTGTGTGTGTGAGAGAGAGAGAGAGAGAGAGAGAGAGAGAGAGTGTGTGTGTGTGTGTTTGTGTGTGTGTGTTTGTGTGTGTGTGTTTGTGTGTTTGTGTGTGTGTGTGTTTCGTTTAATGGTTGAAGCCAGTGCGTATTTCTTAAAGTTTCAATTTAACGGTGTTGTATTTCTCTGACAGTATAGTTTTTGAAATTCAAGGCAAGTAGGTCCACACCGCTGTAAATATATTTTTTTACTATAATTCATCTGATACAAGTCTCAAGAGCCGCTGAATGCAGAGGGTGGCTGAATGAGTTGTTTTCATATGAATCTAAGTGGAGGTAATGGAACTTGAAAAAATTCAGATTATAAAGACTGAGGAAGAAGACTTTCCGAATGGGATTTCTTATCAATGGAGTTGATTGAGTGTGTTTCAGCTTCTGTGGATGTAGTGAGTCTTGGCTGTAAAGGTTTGAACTAGTGGCACTAAAGAAGAATGGGATTCATTTGAAGATGGGTGTAAATCCCTTTATCTCTTTCTAAATAAACCCTTATTTACATTATTTGGACTATTGTCCTCATCTTTGTCGCTATGTACGGTCGTTGTGGTTGGAATGTCGAACTGAACCCTTTATTTCGCTCACTGGGGTAGACTGTTCTAGTTCCACGTGCCATGTTTAATGGATGTCAGTTATCAGTTAACTCCTGTTAATTTCCCTCTGAAACCGGGTATTGAACTCACACTCTTTGGGTCCTGTCACTGGATCTAACCAACGCCTTTATCCACTGTGCCATGTGTCCTTGAGGACATCTGTGTATTAATTTCTGTGTGTTATAAACCTAATGTCTTCAGTCTACCCCAGTGAGCGAAATAAAGGGTTCAGTTCGACATTCCAACCACCTGAAGAAGGCCGGAGCGTACAACGGTCGAAACGTTGTGATAAACATGCCGACAAAGATGAGGACAATAGTCCGAATAATGTAAATAATGTACATAATACCTTATCTCAGAAATATAGACAGATATTAAATCAACCATGTTTAATAAAAACAAATATTACGAGGAAGGGGCGAGAGAAGAAATATTATGAGAGGGGGTGGAGGGGTAGAGAGAGAGAGAGATGATAAGAGCAATGAGAGATATTTTGTAAAAGAGACGTAAATATGCTAATGCAAAAGAGAGTGAAGAAGAGAGAGAGAGAGGGGGAATGAGATGTAACGAGGAAAATTGATTGTGTTGTTTTTTAAGATATATTAACTTTTTTAAGGTTATTTAAAGCCAGAAATTATTTTTAGATTGTAAGTATTTGGGGGAAATAATAATGATTTGCTGATACAAGTGCTACTAATTAATCCATGGCTGGGGGCAAGAAGAATTGGATCCATATCTTTCCCACGAATAATTGCGCGTAAGAGAATGTAACGAACCCAACTGAAATTGGAACTCAGCTCAACGATTTCCAATTCTGTGTCGCTTTCACTTACACCACCCGCACATCCATGCTTACAGCACCTGATATACCCATCTTGGTACGGACCAGGCTCAATGCTGCTTTAGTTCGGTAATCGTACGGGAACCAATGTTTTAACGCGATTTGGTCGTAAGCATCTAAAAGGGAATCGAAAAAACTATAATGGCGACAGAAGAAGAAGTAAGAAAAGATAGAAAAATATATCTTTTATATGTTTTTATCTTCGAAGAATCCAGATACATCTTTTTTTACTGATTGTTAAGGATAAACTGCACTTTGCTTCTAAAAGAAACGGTTATTATCTCATAAAAGCACATTCGTCATCGTATGTTGATTGGCTGGTATTAGTATTACAGCCATTATACAGTTGACCTTCGATCACTGCACTCTGCACTAGAGCCGAATGAATTGGCGTATTTATGGATTGCTAGGCAACGAGTGAAGCGGGTGGATCATGCGGGTGGGGGGTTCGGGGTGGGGGTGAACGTTGTTGCCTTCCCACTTGCACATATCTTTTGGTAAGAAGTGGCGTAACTTACATTTCTAAATAATCAGAAAGAGGACGGTAAGAGATAAAACGAGATAAAAAAAACATATAAACTGAAAAAGTAAAAAAGAAGGGGAAAAGAAAAAAAGAAAGAGAAGAAAAGTAAAGAACCTTGTCACGCCATAGAGTAATGGTTAGCACACCATTCTCTTTACTACTAAGTTGAACTTAGTAAAAAGTATGATTCGTGGATGAGATAGTTGTTACTTCTCAGACATTGATGTTCGAATAATAAAAAAAAACAAGATTTCGAATGAAGATTTTAAGTCTGGCAGGCGCGGGTATTTCGTTATTGCCTTTTCTTTTCATATGGCATTGTGGCGGGCAAAAGTAAACTTTCTGAATATCAAGGAACGAGAAAGACGGACAGAAAGAGAAAAACATAAAACTAGATATAGAAAATAAAGAAGATAAAAAGAAAAAAAGAGACAAGAGAAAAGAGAAAAGAAAAAAGAAAAGTAAGACTTATGTATTACTTTGATTTCCTTCTTTCTTTTACTTTGTAGAAGGAGGGAAACGTTGGAAAGAAAATACAAAAATAAGAAAAAGAAAAGAAAAAGAAAAAAGGACAGAAAGAAAGCAAAATAAAAAAAGCAGAAAGGACGAAAGAAAAGTAGATAAGGAAGGAAAGAAAGAATGAAAACAGAATGAAAAAGAAAAGAAAACTGAGAAAAATAAAGAAGCAACGAAAAATGAAATCAAAGGAAAGAAAAGTTAGAAGCAAAAGAAAGATACAAAGAAAAATAAATAGGGAGAAAGGAAAGAAAGAAAGAAAAAGGAAAGAGAAAAGCGAAAGAAAAAGCAAACAGAACGAAAGAAAAATAGACAGAGAAAGAAAGGAAGAATAAGAAATAAAGAATAAAGCCAAAGAAAGAGGGAAAGAAAGAGAAATGATGAAAACAAAAGAAAGAAAGATGGAATAACATAAAGAATGAAATAAAACAAAAGAAAGAAAGAAAGAAAGACAGGAAGAAAGAAAGAAAGAAAGAAAGAAAGAAAAAGAGTAAAAGGAAGACAAAGAAGAAAGATAAGAAAAGGAAGAAGCAATGGCAAATCAAAAATATCATCGAATGAAATATTAGGAAAGAAAAGAAAAACACGAAAGAAGTAAGAAAATGAAAGAATTCTATCCCTGCCTTTTTATCTTATATATATATATATATATATATATATATATATATATATATATATATATAGAATAGAAGCTTACACACATACATACACACACACACACACACACACACATATATATATATATATATATATATATATATATATATATATATATATATATATATATATATATATATATATATGTATGTATATAAGTGTGCTTCTATTCTATTCTAGCTTTGACCTTGTGTGTTTGATGGGGGAGGGAGAGAGGATGCATGCAACTATAAATATCCAGATCCGCAGGTGCGTGCATATTAGATATTTCTCTATCTATAACCTGACATGTACATGAATACATTTGAAAAAATTCAAGTGTCAAAAAAACAACAACAAAAAAGTACAAAAAAAACAAAAGACAAAAACAAAAAAACATATATGATTTCTTTGTGAAAAGGTCGAAAGCCAATTAAGGGCGGCTGTAATTTGGTCTAAATTTTGGTCACGCTCGCTTCTCTTTCAAGGAATCGAATCTAAGCGCTGGCCACGAAACGTCTCGCTGGCATCTCTTTTCTAGTTTCCCGTTTACTTTGCCTGACTGCAGTTTGCCTCATTTCGTATGGACGCCACGTTGCCGGGTGTGGCGTTAAGCATTAAGTTATTCGGGTCAGCTCAAAAGACCAAACATGGTCTTTACGACTTGAGAATTCAAAGAGAGGAGAAAATAAACTTCTATTGAGTTGAGTGGTTTGAGGTCGATCAATTGAGGGATCCTTTCGTTTTTGTTTTCCCTTTTTTTTTCGCCACTAGTATTTTTGCAAGACGTCCTTAGACGTAGAAGCAGAGGTGGTGGGGGGCAATTTAGTTCAACAGGATTGCAGTAGATTTAAAAACGATACTTCTTCTCTTTGGAAGCGAGAAGGCAAGCAAATATAAACTGAAAAAAATCCATCGATATGGAAGCTAGTTCATAGTTGACATTTATTCCGCTTAAATTACTGCCAACAGTCTGTGAGATTAGCTTAACTTAATCACGTAGGGACGTGTGTAGATAAGTTGCTATTTTTTAAAAACGCAGCGGGAATTTAAAACGTTTTAAAATCTTTTTTTAAATTTATTTTACTTATGAATTTAAATCTCTTAAACATGACCCAGGGGATAAAAGAGTTGTAAGTTCAATACCTGGCCACAGCAGAGGCGAACAAAAACATAGACAGTTGAGTAACCAAAGGGAAATAACTGAAATTGAGATATCCAGTAAAGGCATGACACTAAAACAATCTACTCCTGTGTAATAAAGGGTTCAGTTTGAAATTCCAACGTATATTACCCGAAGAAGCCCGAGGCGTACAACGTTCGAAACGTCGTGAATATGACAATAAAGATGACGACAGCAGTCCGAAAAATGTAAATAGAGTGAATTGCCTCATCTCAGAAATATAGACAGATCCTGAAGAAGGTCGGAACGTACAATGGTCGAAACATAAAAATGGCAATAAAATGAGGACTATAGTCCGAACAATGTAAATAGTGTAAATAGTTACAATGCTTCATGTCAGAAATATAGACAAATCCTGAAGAAGGTCGGAGCGTACAACGGCCGAGAATCCGACAATGAAGATGAGTACAGTAATCCGAACAATGTAAATAGTTACAATACCTCACCTTAGAAATATAGACAGATAAAAATAATTGCAACATTAAACCTTGCTTGATCAGGTTTTTCGAGAAAACTAAAAAATAGTATAAAATATTATTAGAAAAAATATTTTTCGTATTATATTTCAAAGTGTGGTCCAAAGTATATTCCAACATGGCGGTTTTTACACATATACAACGAATTCTTTGTTTTTTCTTTTTTTCTAACCACCAAATCTAATTACCTAACCTGTTTTACGCACTGAATTTGGGTTTTATATCAGTGTCATCATATTCATTAAGAAGGTATGAGTATGGAAGAAAGCAAAATGAAGAGAATATACAGAGGAAGTTTATATAGCCCCAATATTTGAAATGAGATTAATATGCTTGCATTTAAGACGTTTACCCTACCCTTAATTGAAATAAGACACCAGACTCCAGCACCAAATTATTTAAAATCGAAACAGAAAAAGCTTACAACTGGCGGGCATTGAGAATGAAACTCACCACTCGAATAATTGACCCCCAATATGACAAAGTCGGTGACCATTAAGCAGAACACGTCAGCAGTACCAGTTTCTATGTCAACATCTTTATACGCGCATGTATGTGTGTGTGTGTGTGTGTACATTCGTGCATGAGCGTGTTTTTTATGTCGATGTGTATGCGTGTGTGCTGGCGCGTATATAATTAGTTGAAAAGATCTTTCGAGCACAGATGGGAATCAAACCTTGGATCTTTCAAGTTTTCCATTTTTCTGTACGAGCAGAAATTTGAAGAGTGCTTTTCTTCAAAGGCGAAACAAAATTGAAATTTCCCTCACGGAGAAAATAGCTTTTAGGAATTGGTCTGAGAAAAGAATTGGTCTGGGATAAGAGTGTCTGTTTGATGTTTTTATTCACAGGTAGAACTGAATTGGCAACAGTGAAACAGACATTTCTGTCGTATACATTAAATTATATTTACATGTGCGTGTGACTGACGGAAATTTACGTCATTCGCAGTTGAGCTATCGAACTGTAATGGCTGGACTTCCTATCATCGGAGCAGTTATTGGATTAATCGTGACACTGTGATTAAATTCTCTTTTAAACTAAATATATTTGTACAAACACGTTGTATCGAAGTTCCTTTCTATCTAGGAAAGATGAAATTAGTATTAACATCAAGCCCTAGGGGCTACCTCCCAGATAGTACAGGAGGGGGCTGAGTTCATTACCCGGCGCCTGAGGCGTCCCCAAAATGGGCAAGAGCAGAGGGAGCTCTAGGAATTTTTTTTTACAGTATTGCCGTTAAACCCACTTTAAACTGACCTTGTGTCACATTCGCTAGCGACGTGAGCGAACTGAAAAAATACATACACGTGCACGCACATGCACACATACAATCACGTATATGTGAAGAAACATCCTCACTGCATATATACATACACGCATCAACACACAGGTATATATATATATACATATATATATATTATTTATTTATTTTAATTTTATCATATAGACAAAACCATTTTACTCACTACAAAGATGCAACTTGGTTTCAGTGCATTTCAACTGCACATCGACGGGTGGGGGTCGAAAATGGTTATGAACAATCCTGCTTGTAGGCAAGCGGGATGTGAATCGTCACTTCCTTTTTTCCATTTGTTTGAGAAGAAAAATATACATAAACAATATATATATATATAGGTATCGGAGTGAAACAATAGTGCTTGTTGATAGCAGTTTGGTGATGGATGGACCGGGTGTTTAATGTTGATTGGTCTGTGGAACTTTTTTCGCTGATAAACATCGGTCAAGAGGTTAGGCACATCATCTCACAAGCGTCCTAAGATTGAGAGGTAGGGGGGGGAGATAAAGATAGGGGATAATATTACATTTGAGTAGGTAAAAATTAATTTTTACCTACTCAAATGTTAAAAATAATTTTTACCTCTACTACTATCGAGCTCTATTTTGAATTAACTCTGCGAACGTTGGAATTTATATATTACTTTCGTTCTCATCGCATCGGGTATATATATATATATATATATATATATATATATATATATATATATATATATATATATATATATATATATATACCCAAGTTTAGGATTGGTATATACGGAATGAAATCCAATAACCAACAATCAATATTCTTTAAAGAGTGCTCAATACAGAGTAGAGCAGATATAATTATTTATTTGAATATTACAACATAAATATGTTATAAAATCACGACAAAAGTAGCCATTTTGTTTCAACACTTCTTGTGTCTTGTCAAGTGATAATATAGAATATAGAATAAATGGTTTTAAAAGTTTCAAATTAATCAACGATCCTTAGCTAAGAGTAAACGCTGTTACGTAAGCCAGAGTGGCCAATCAAAAAACAAGTATAGGATGATTCAAAAAATTTGACAACTAAGCAAGGCTATCTAGATATTAAAAGATTTATAAAATTTGAAATTAAAATTAAAAGTAAAAAATTAAAATTACCTATTTAGAAATCTAAATCAGATCTCTATTAAGTTTTAAATTGTAGAATTACTAAGGAGAAAAAAAAAAAAAAAAAAAAAAAAAAAAAAAAATAAATCTAAAAATAAAAATAAAAGATATATATGCTATTTAATTTATATTTTCATTGAAATTAAGCTGAAAGTTGTATTTAGAGTCCCAGACATAGATGTATACATTTTTCGTTACATTTCAGCATGTTAGTCGCCTCTCACGTGAAATCACTCGAACAACGGCATGCCAAACGCTCGGACGCATCTAGATATATACACACACATACAAAAAAGCAAACCACACATAGGCAAATGCACTACACCTACACACACACATCGATATACACAGGCACACACATCTACATTCAATATGATCCAGACGGTCAAATGTCGAAGCTATTCGTGGCTTAATATGTTATTAAACGAATTTAAACTTGAAAAATTTAAACAAATAACCATATATAAATATATATATATATATATATATATACATATATATATATATACATATACACACACATACACATATATATACATATATACATTTTTGAAAACATATAGTTTTCGACACATTTACAGACAAAAGTAAATAACTACCTCCACATATAATTGAACACTCGCACATCCGCATATAAATTAATACATGCACCCGCATAGGCACATATAAGGATAATAGGTACGCATACACAGACCTACGTACATAAACATACACATAGATAAGCACATATAAATATAATGGCCCATACGTCGACGCAGAAAAGTAAATAAGGCAAGTGAAGAAATACATATAAAGATGCAACCATATACAAGCACACACATACATACATACACATCTAGATGTACATACATAAGCACGCATGCATATATGTATATACACTAAATATATATATAGACATTTACAAATACAAGTGTATACATGAAAAATTAAACAAACGTAAATTAAAACGACATGAGTATAAAAATGCATATACACATCCGCTAGTACATATATATACACACATACATACGCAACTACACATAGATATATACACATATATATCTACAGACATACATATACATACATACATACATATTCACAAATATATATACGCATATATACATATACATATATATATATATATATACATATATATATATATATATACACATACATACATAAACACACATACACATATACATACACACACATACACATATACGCGCACACACATACATATACAAACATATATACATATATACATAAACATATAGACACATGCATAAAAAAGGAAAAAGAAATAAGCATACATAGACCAACTTATATTCTAATAATATTCCAACAACATTATGATAAAATATATTAAAAGTTAATCATAATTTAAGAAAAGAACAACGGTCTGTAAGCAATTAAAGGTACTTTATCAACAAAAGTAGATTTTAGTTTGTATCTATGATACACTCCAAGACACTAAAGCCTACATACAAATACACATACAATGACACACCAACATATATATATAAATATCTAATCCTATATAAATACCCATATCGACACATCCAGATAAACAATACAGAAACAGTCGAGCTCAACCATATAATCACCCACACATACATATAAATATACACCCATATACAAACACATATACATAAGCATATACATATTTAAACATACATATATATACATATATATGCATATATAAACCTATACATACACATAGAAACATACATACTACATATACATACATATATGCACACTCACACATACATATACATACATATGCAATAGGCATACATATATCTACACTCACACAAGTACACATAAATATCCCCATATACCCATACATATACTCACACATTTAGTGGTAGACACTTACCAGAATTTACTCCCTTACTCATACACATAAACAGGTTAACCTATGATAGAAGCCAATATACGCAACGATATACCTTCATAAAAAAAAAAAAAAAAAAAAAAATCATATATATATCCCTATATACACATATACATATCCTACAGTAGAAATAACTCTACATAACATACACATATATACATCTAAATACAGACACGTATGATACTTTGTAAGTACCCAGTACACATTCATATCGATAAGGCGACTATCATGCTAAAAAGGTAATAGTCTATTAAGTTTCATTTATCATTATCATAGAAAGTATATGATTTCTATACTAAGTTAAATTTAAGACGATGCTTACAGTTAACTGTTAGTTCATATCTTTGATTTAAAAGATCAGTCTTATTTTTAAATCTAATTATTTCAAGTTTCTCGTTAAGGCATAAGTAACACGGGGCATATAGTGAGTTACATGTCCGGGCCTTTCTAATTAATTTCCATTTAACCTTAGGTGTTTTATTTTTCTCTTTTAGACTCCAAAAGTATTTGGATAATGAAGTCATATATTTATAGTTACTATTATTAAAAGATTGCAGGTGACCCCGCCAGCGTTCCTTGAATGGTCTCATGGTGCAACCTATGTAGAATTTCTTTATATTTGGATTTTCTAGTGTTGATATAGTACTGAGATAAACTACAGAGCTAGTTAAACAGTTATTATTTAGTGGACAATTATTGGGATTCCTGCAGTTACATGATTTATTATTTGTGTCATTTTGCTTAATGTTGCTATGTGCAACCTTGTGGGTTGTCAGGCTCTCCGAATTTATATACTTGCTGAATATACTATTGTTATGTTTTTTAATTATTTTTTCTAGGTTATCAGCACAACTATAACTTAACTTAAGAGTATTAGAGTTAAATATTTTACTGAGTGAGTTGGTTCCAGATTTGGGGAAATGTTTTTTAATGAGGTTTAGAAACAGGTGCCCCAATTTGGTTTTAACCATAATGTTAAAAGGGGGAGTATACCATATGATTTTTCTAGATCTCTTTCTACCATTATTGTTGCTATTTATAGGGCTTTTATATTTAATATTAATATTTTTATATCCACTATTTTTAAGTGCGGAATTGTAAAGGTCACTATGCTTATTAAAAATATCACTGTTTGAAGAGTTGTTACTGATCCTACATTCAATAGAATAGGGTATGTGTTTGATGATTGCAGGGGGGTGGTTAGAATTTGGATGAACGTATATTTGATTGGAATTAACTTTTACATATGGTTGGTATGTGTTGCTAGTGAGGTCTAGGGTGACGTCTAGGAAGTCTACTCGTTTAACATTAGTGGAAACTATTACTCTGAGACCTAGATCCTTAAATACCTTATGTATCATTTTTCTAATACGATCTACTTTAATTTTAGTGGAATTCCTAACTACTAATAACCCGTCGTCCCTATATAATCCTACACTATCAGAATCTAGGCAATCAAATGCACTTAAATTATACAAAAGAAATAATCCAACAAGATCAGAAGCTTCAGCAGAATCCAGAGAACCCATTGAAATGTCAAATTTTTCGTTACAGGACTTTTTGGTCCACTGTTCATCTTTGTAGATTAGAACCGAATTTCGGCACTCCATGATGGTATTCACTTCTCTTTCAGAAATGTTGGAGTATTCCCGAGCGAAATCCAGGGCACAAGTGAACAGATTTTTGGATATAGATGGATAATAGTCTGTAATGTCAAACTGTATGAAGGTACATTTATCCTTAAATCCGATGTTGGTAAACCAGTTGATGACATCCGCAGTGTTAATCCATTGTAATAGTCCGAGGGTTTTCTTTATGGAGTGGTTGGTTCTTTCTAAGATGTTCTTACTAATCCTGCCGATTTCCGGTCTAGTTGGGTTTATAATCCTAGTTGATGGCTTAGATCTGAAATCGGGTTTGTGATCTTTTAATAAAATATAGGCTTCTTTAGGTTGTAATTTACTAACTCGATCACTTATCTTTAGTTTATCAGTAATTGATTTGCTGATAGAGTTAATTTTATCAATTTGGTTAAAATTGTCCGTATTAATTTTTTTGTAACTACTGGTTAGACTATTTGTTACTAATTTGTCATAATTCCTAGGGGATAATTTAATATATTTTATCATAATGTTGTTGGAATATTATTAGAATATAAGTTGGTCTATGTATGCTTATTTCTTTTTCCTTTTTTATGCATGTGTCTATATGTTTATGTATATATGTATATATGTTTGTATATGTATGTGTGTGCGCGTATATGTGTATGTGTGTGTATGTATATGTGTATGTGTGTTTATGTATGTATGTGTATATATATATATATATATGTATATATATATATATATATGTATATGTATATATGCGTATATATATTTGTGAATATGTATGTATGTATGTATATGTATGTCTGTAGATATATATGTGTATATATCTATGTGTAGTTGCGTATGTATGTGTGTATATATATGTACTAGCGGATGTGTATATGCATTTTTATACTCATGTCGTTTTAATTTACGTTTGTTTAATTTTTCATGTATACACTTGTATTTGTAAATGTCTATATATATATTTAGTGTATATACATATATGCATGCGTGCTTATGTATGTACATCTAGATGTGTATGTATGTATGTGTGTGCTTGTATATGGTTGCATCTTTATATGTATTTCTTCACTTGCCTTATTTACTTTTCTGCGTCGACGTATGGGCCATTATATTTATATGTGCTTATCTATGTGTATGTTTATGTACGTAGGTCTGTGTATGCGTACCTATTATCCTTATATGTGCCTATGCGGGTGCATGTATTAATTTATATGCGGATGTGCGAGTGTTCAATTATATGTGGAGGTAGTTATTTACTTTTGTCTGTAAATGTGTCGAAAACTATATGTTTTCAAAAATGTATATATGTATATATATGTGTATGTGTGTGTATATGTATATATATATATATGTATATATATATATATATATATATATATATATTTATATATGGTTATTTGTTTAAATTTTTCAAGTTTAAATTCGTTTAATAACATATTAAGCCACGAATAGCTTCGACATTTGACCGTCTGGATCATATTGAATGTAGATGTGTGTGCATGTGTATATCGATGTGTGTGTGTAGGTGTAGTGCATTTGCCTATGTGTGGTTTGCTTTTTTGCATGTGTGTGTATATATCTAGATGCGTCCGAGCGTTTGGCATGCCGTTGTTCGAGTGATTTCACGTGAGAGGCGACTAACATGCTGAAATGTAACGAAAAATGTATACATCTATGTCTGGGACTCTAAATACAACTTTCAGCTTAATTTCAATGAAAATATAAATTAAATAGCATATATATCTTTTATTTTTATTTTTAGATTTATTTATTTATTTATTTATTTATTTATTTATTTTTATTTTTTTTTTCTCCTTAGTAATTCTACAATTTAAAACTTAATAGAGATCTGATTTAGATTTCTAAATAGGTAATTTTAATTTTTTACTTTTAATTTTAATTTCAAATTTTATAAATCTTTTAATATCTAGATAGCCTTGCTTAGTTGTCAAATTTTTTGAATCATCCTATACTTGTTTTTTGATTGGCCACTCTGGCTTACGTAACAGCGTTTACTCTTAGCTAAGGATCGTTGATTAATTTGAAACTTTTAAAACCATTTATTCTATATTCTATATTATCACTTGACAAGACACAAGAAGTGTTGAAACAAAATGGCTACTTTTGTCGTGATTTTATAACATATTTATGTTGTAATATTCAAATAAATAATTATATATATACATATATATATATATATATATATATATATATATATATATATATAAATATATATATATATATATATATATATAAATATATATATATATATATATATATATATATATATATATATATATATATATATATATATATATATATATATATATATATATATATATATATATATATATATATATATATATATATATTGGCACAGCTGTTGCAGTTGAAGGTTTCTGAATTTGTCTCGGAGGTCAAATATTTATGTAATGAGTTCAATCCTCACCGAGTGTCCGACAATCTTAAACTCTGTGCAAGAAGTTGAAATATTTATAATCTATTTTCGATCGGGGTTGGAGATTAGTTTTCGATTTCAACTAACGTCAGAATAATCCCTTTAAATGTACGTATATATAATTTCATTTCAAATATTGGCGCAGTACCATCTTCCTCGCTACATTCTTGCCATTTTGTCTTCTGTCATACTTAGACTGTCTTAATAAATATGGCACACTTAAAGAATCAAAAGTGAGCGGGGTGGGGTTAAATGATGTTCTACCATCATTGTTTATTGTTGGAGGTTAGTAGAAATTCTGAGACAAAACAGAAACAAGTGAGTAACGTAATTATCGGATGAAATCTCGTTTTTATCTGGCACTTGACGAGATGTGATAAAATATCACGTTATCTTTTCCTTTTTTGGCCTTTATGATTTGTGATTCTATCAAAAGCTGAGGAGGAATTTCAGATGGACGCAAAGAGGCGTTCAAAAAGAACCGAAGACTTCACGAAAATGTGCAAAAATATTAAGATAGGAAGAGAAAATGATTTACTTTGCAGATAATCGATCAGTTCTTGATTTTTGGCTTATTTGATTAGTGGATTTTTTTCTATTTGATTCCAAGTCATTTGGAACATGACTTTTGCTGCGTCGACACATTCAAACCATTTTGATTTTTATTTATTTGTGGATTCCGTTCACGGATAATATTTTATAATTTCTACTTATTGTACATTTTAGGACATCTTCCTTTCATTCATAAGGATCTATTCTCTTCCTTCTCGCTTCCTTCTCTCTTCCCTCTCTCTCCCGTCTCTCTTCATTCTCTCTTCCTTCTTTCTTCCTTCTCTCTTCCTTCTTTCTTCCTTCTTTCTTCCTTTTCTCTTCCTTCTTTCTTCCTTCTCTCTTGCTTCTCTCTTCCTTCTTTCTCCCTTCTCTCTCCCTTTTCTCTTCCTTCTTTCTTCCTTCTCGCTTCCTTCTTTCTTCTTTCTTTCTTACTTCCCTCTTTTTTCTCTTCCTTTTCTCTTCCTTCTTTCTTCCTTCTCTCTTCCTTCTCTCTTCCTTTTCTCTTCCTTCTTTCTTCCTTCTCTCTTCCTTCTTTCTTCCTTCTCTCTTCCTTTTCTCTTCTTTCTTTCTTCCTTCTCTCTTCCTTTTCTCTTCCTTCTTTCTTCCTTCTTTCTTCCTTCTCTCTTCCTTTCGTCTTCCTTTTCTTTTCCTTCCTTCTCTCTTCCTTCTTTCTTTCTTCTCTCTTCCTTCTCTCTTCCATCTCTCTTCCTTCTCTCTTCCTTCTTTCTTCCTTCTCTCTTCCTTTTGTCTTCCTTTTCTCTTCCTTCCTTCTCTCTTCCTTCTCTCTTCCTTCTTTCTTCCTTCTTTCTTCCTTCTTTCTTCCTTCTCTCTTCCTTTTCTCTTCCTTCTTTCTTCCTTCTCTCTTCCTTCTCTCTTCCATCTCTCTTCCTTCTTTCTTCCTTCTCTCTTCCTTTTCTCTTCCTTCTCTCTTCCTTCTTTCTTCCTTCTCTCTTCCATCTTTCTTCCTTCTCTGTTCCTTCTCTGTTCCTGCTCTCTTCCTTTTTCCTTCCTTCTCTTTTTCCTTTTCTCTTCTTTCTCTCTTCCTTCTCTCTTCCTTTTCTCTTCCTTCTTTCTTCCTTCTTTCTTCCTTCTCTCTTCCTTTCCTCTGCCTTTTCTTTTCCTTCCTTCTCTCTTCCTTCTTTCTTCCTTCTCTCTTCCTTCTCGCTTCCATCTCTCTTCCTTCTCTCTTCCTTCTTTCTTCCTTCTCTCTTCCTTTTGTCTTCCTTTTCTCTTCCTTCCTTCTCTCTTCCTTCTCTCTTCCTTCTTTCTTCCTTCTTTCTTCCTTCTCTCTTCCTTTTCTCTTCCTTCTTTCTTCCTTCTCTCTTCCTTCTCTCTTCCATCTCTCTTCCTTCTTTCTTCCTTCTCTCTTCCTTTTCTCTTCCTTCTTTCTTCCTTCTTTCTTCCTTCTCTCTTCCATCTTTCTTCCTTCTCTGTTCCTTCTCTGTTCCTGCTCTCTTCCTTTTTCCTTCCTTCTCTTTTTCCTTTTCTCTTCTTTCTTTCTTCCTTCTCTCTTCCTTTTCTCTTCCTTTTCTCTTCCTTCCTTCTCTGTTCCTTCTTTCTTCCTTCCCTCTTCCTTCTCTCTTCCTTTTCTCTTTCTTCTTTCTTCCTTCTCTCTTCCTTCTCTCTTCTTTCTTTCTCCCTTCTCTCTTCCTTCTCGTTTGGCTTCTGAATTAATCCAAACTCAGTATGAATTTCAATTCTACATAAACATAAAAAAATCAATAAAACTTCCTGACTCTTTCTCTCTCTGTATCTATCTTCACCGCCCACGATGTTCATTTCAACACTCTCGTTGATATTCAGCGACATCCTTGACAATGCAATTTTCAAAGACATCTTTCTGCACTGCAGTTAATTTTAGAGAAGAAATCGAAGTTGACGAACGACTTGAATGATCGCCACTTTCAATTTCATTAAGGTACAGTTTATCGGTCTAGAGTTTTATTACCAGATGCTTCTTCCATTGTTCTCTTGATCAAGAGTTTCACAGTAAGTTATTGCCAAGTTTAAGGTTAAAAGTGAGAAACAAAATCGCTTTATTTGCATTTATTAAGTCCGAAATATGTTTTTCTTGCTCAAGTGAAAGTGTTTAATTTAGAATGAGGTTCTGAATGAGTGACCAAAACCACCAAAGCGTAAAGAATTTTTACCGTATCAAACCAATTAAATTTAATGTCTATATTCGTCTTTTGATTATATATAAAGAAATAAGTCATTTTATAGACATGAACGAATAATAAGTCTCTATAAATAGATATATACAGCAATATGTACTGCATCCGTGTCCTGGGTAAGACGATAAACTGCATCCGCGTCCTGGGTAAGACGATAAACTACGTCCAACAGCAAGGCCTCTGATCAGGAGGTTTTGAGGAGCGTGGAACCACATCTCTTAATTGCAGGTGTTCCCAGGTCCACCCTGACCTGGGATGGTAGCACCTGTTAGGGTCCCAGCTATGGACAAATAGTTGACCCCACAACCTGACTCAAAACACTATGAAAGTGTAAAAATAGATTTTAATACCAGAAATACTTAAAAAAAAAAAATTAGTATCAATAATAAATATTTGAAAAAAGAAAATATTACCAGAAATAAAAATCTTGTCAGCATTAAGGTTGATATGCCACAAAACAAAACAAACCAAACTATACATTTAAAAAAATATTACCAGCTATACATTTTTGAAAAAAAGAGGAAATTTTGTCAGTATTAAATCATCCATTGTGGTTGATATGCCGTAAAAGAAACCAAGAAACGCTTCTTCCTTCTGATGTTTCAGTTATCCGCTGTCAACTGCAAAAATAAATAATACATAGATTGTAGGCAATAACTGACCTAAAGTCGTGATGTAAGCAATTTGGATTTGCCAAAGAAAAGCCGAAATTTTTAATTTTTTTTTAAAATTTAAATTCTTAACTACATTCATTATTTACAATAGGACTATTGTCCTCATCTTTGCTGTTGTCACAACGTTTCAATCGTTTTACCTTCTGCTCGTCATCAGTTGTATGTCGATCCGGATAATCTACAGGAAATGTTGAACTGTACTCTTTAATCTACAGGAATAATTTGTTCTCATTCCACTGCCTATGTCCAGGGATAACTCCTCTCGTTTCTATTTTAGTACTGCTTAGGTATTACTCGCCCCGTTTCCTCTGAATCCAAGTACACAGCACAAGGATTGAACCTAGTCACCAAATTCATGGAGGAACGCTTAAATCCACTAGGCTATTGTTACGTGAATGTTCTTAATTGATTAAGGAAAGAAAAGAATCATATTCTTCTCCTGTTGCTAAAATTTTCAGTGAAAACATTTTCTTATTCGTCATAACATTTATTCGAATATGTTGTAATTGTTCTATTTGAATGAATGGCGTCAAAACAGAGATTCATTAAAAATGAGAGGAAAATGAGTTAATAAAATAAATATTATAAATCTTATTAAGAACTTTTGGTCTGAAGAGATGAATATATAGAAATATTCATGAAAAAAATACTAACCGAAATGGATCTTTAAGGTTTTCTTCTTGATTTATCATTATATATATATATATATATATATATATATATATATATATATATATATATATATATATATATATATATATATGTAGAAATATAGTCTTAAGGTGTGCTATATCTATGGGATAAAGTGCTCAATATCGGAGATAGAGCGTGTGTAATTATAAAAGTGAACATTGAAGTCAACACGTAGAGGCGACAGTCTGTTTCATGCTAGACGCAATCGTCAGGTCACCGATTGCGTCTAGCATGAAACAGACAGTCGCCTCTAAGTGTTGACTTCAATGTTCACTATATATATATATATATATATATATATATATATATATATATATATATATATATATATATATATTAAAATAATGAGAAAGAACAGTAAGATATATAATCCGGTGTTCTTATTAATTATTTTTTTTTTTACAAAACAATGCTCAATACAAATCTACAGAGCATAAATATTATAAATTTACTAATTTAAAAATATGGTTACATCGCTACACAAAAATTACCATGTTTCAAAAACAGAAACCAAAAACTTCAAATTCAATTATAGAATTAAAATAAAGTCCATAGTCTTGTTTCATTTTCAAACGAATTTTGGAATAACTTATTTTGAAATTTACTGAGCTTTATAAGCTCATACATTCATAATATTAGTTTCTAAGTATACGGGGAAATCCAATCATTTTAACAAGGGGCGGTAGGGTATTCATTTTCACTGACAACTATTGTATCAAAATATGAGTTACTTTCGAAAAGAGGTTAAATTTGGGTAGGGATGCTTTTTTCAACGAATGACAAAATCCGTTCAACGCATGTCGTCTGGTCTTTATCCACGACAAAAAGTTTTTCAGCACTTTTGTTTCGCCGTTAAATTTGTACATGTATACATAAAGATATTTTTAAACATTATTTAAGGAACATTTTTGACAATATCGGCAAAGAATAGCTATTTCATTTCTTTGATTAAGTAAATTTTTATTTTTTATAAACCTAGTAATATATAGTTTCTCATGTATGCACAAAGGACATGGGTCATTTAATGGCCTACATATTCTAGCTTTTCTTAATTTCCATTTCACAGTAGGTGTTTTATTGGATTCTTTTAAGTGCCAGAAATATTTCGATAGGAACGTCTGATTTCGGTATTTATTTATCCTAAATGAATTTTTGATGTTGATTGAACCGCTTCTTGAACTCATGGCTTGTGCATCCAATGTAGACTTTTAGATTGTCTTTATCTAGATGAGATATTGCATTGGTACACTAATGATTCAGTGCAACATTTATTATTAAGTGGACAGTTATGAGGATTTCTACAGTTACATAATTTTTCTTTATCTTAATCTCTTTTTATTTTTATATTGTCTAAATTTCTTTGGTCTCAGTCTAAGTGTTTATTCAAGATATTAGCATTATGTTTCTTAATAATCAAAGAAGTTCACCTTTTTCAATTTAGTGCTTAAGCATAGAAAAAAAAACAGAAGTAGAAAAATAATGTGGTATCCATTCCCATATAACCAAATGGTAAAAAACAAATTAAAACAAAATTCCTTGCATTAATCGTTAAATATTTTCCTAAAGATAGTAAACTCAGTACTATTTTCAATAAAAATATCCTAAAAATAAGTTACAGCTGTACTGAAAACTTAAAAAATTATTATGAATACATACATATATATATATATATATATATATATATATATATATATATATATATATATATATATATATATATATATTATAGTAAAAAAAGGAAAGAACAGTAAGATATATAATCCGGTGTTCATATTGATGTTTTTATTTTTACAAAATAGTGCTCAATGTATATTTACAGGGCATAAATATTATAAATTAACTGATTTAAAATATGGTTTCATCGCTACACAGGAATTAGCATGTTTCAAAATCAGAAACTAAAAACTTCAAATTGAATTACATAATTAAATCAATCGCTTGAAGTTGAAACAATACATATACTTTTGATTTAATTATATAATTGAATTTGAAGTTTTTAGTTTCTGTTTTTGAAACATGGAAATTCCTGTGTAGCGATGAAACTATATTATTAAATCAGTTAATTTATAGTATATATATATATATATATATATATATATATATATATATATATTGGCTTCCACAAAAATGGATGTGATTTTTCTGAAATGAAAGCCAAAAATCGCTACCGGTTGTTTGAAAATCTTTATTAAGAAGCAGAGAATTTTGCGATTCAACCGAAATTTTCAGTACTTATTCATGAATGAATTAATGTTTACTATTTTTTTTATCCCAACTCCAGTTTTCGATATCTCCTGAGTATATTTTAACTTGGATGATGTGCATTTAATTTTCTTACGGTTATATAAAAAACATTTCTGAAAGTTATGCAATATCAAATGTGAACATACGGAAGATTCGTCTCAAATCTTACCAAAATAATAAAACTCAAAAAAGAATTTTTAGAATTGTTGTTTGCACAATTTAATACAACACGTTATTTTCTTTCATAAAAAAATACATTTAATATTTATTTAAAAAAAGAAATTGTAATATTTCAGTGCAGTTTAGGAATTAAATCAATTTTTGTTCGTCACAAGAATTCCTTTTATTAAATAAAGATACGTTTTAAGATTAAAAATATGTTAAGTTACAGCCATTTTCGAATGTGTAACTTTTTAAAAAAAATTTTCTTTTTCTTTTTTCCTTTTAGCAACTGTTAGAATATTTTTGTTATGGATGTACAAAAAAGACATAATTCTGATATCTCGCTTTGACTGACTACTATTCAATATCGGAGGGGTATTATAATATTAATCTCATTTCATATCTCTCGTTAGTCAGTTTTTGTGGCTTGAATGCAGTTTTCCGATCCATCGGTACGTATTTACTTTTCTCGTGTGTCTTTTTTTCTGCACATATTCTTGTGTCCAAGAATAACCAATATTTACTTCAGTAATGTAAGTTGTTATTTTAAGATTTTATTATTTTAAAAACCAATGACTTATTTTTACCTGCATAATATCTTCTCGTTAACAAGAAATTTTCATTCGCAAAAAACTTTAATTTACTCCGAAAATAAGTGTTTTTCTTTTCACATTAATCTAACGAAAATCACATTGACACCATATTTTTGTTTTCGTAGCCTCTTAACGCCTTCAAATTTATTCATTATACTAAGTTTGATAAAGTCTTATAAAATCAAAAATTATATTCATAAACTATTGGTTATATAAGGTTACGGAAAAATTATTTTTAAACATAAATAACAAATTTTTACACTGCTGGTCTTCCATATAATTAAACAAACAACCCGCTCTCGATAAATTAACCGTAAAAAACAAAACAAGTAAAGATAATTAATCCAAGTAAATAAATGAGGTAATAAAAAAATTAAAAACTGCTCCCGCCAAAATAATAGTTAGAATAAGCTACAACAATTAACCCCAAAATTGAATAAATAGCTTTAATTATCTTCCCAAACCAAAACAAAACTATTAAATAAGCGATATAAACAAATTTTTATTACGTTAATAAAACACCGATTAAAATGAAAATAAATATATAAGATAAGAAATAAAAATAAAAATAAAAATATATAAAAACAAGCAAATAAATTAACCCAAATAAATAATAAATAAACAAATAAACGACTTCCGGCAAAATAATCACCAAAATAGACTACCCACAATGCACGACTGTATATATAAATAGCTGAGAAAAAATCAGCACTTGTGGCCTGACGATTGCGTTTAGAATGAAACAGGCTGTCGCCTCTAAGTGTTGACTTCAATGTTCACTTTTATATTTACACACGCTCTATCTCTGATATTGAGAACTTTATACAATAAATATAGCACACCTTAAGACTATATTTCTTCATATATATATATATATATATATATATATATATATATATATATATGGAGGAGATAGATAGATGGGGAAGAGAAATATGTAACCTGACAAACTTCCATTCTGTGTGTGGGTGTTGATGAGTTGAATAAAAAGTCGTTGTTTCTGTCCCCCTTCCTCGTCGTGTGAGTTGAATCGACAAATTGAAACATAAAGATCCATAGATCCATTCGTCTTCTTCTCTAATTGCTTTTGACGCCATTTTGACCTGACAACCAAACCGCCGTCCATTGATTGAAACCGCAATGAGAAGAAGAAATGGTTTGGTTGTCGCCAAAAACAAAACAACCGACATTTCGGCAGAGATTAGTTTTCGTACATGGCGCTTCAATGCCGTCTTCTTTATTTCATTCTTGTCGCTTTCTTTCTTGTCTGTTTCTTTCTTTCTTTGTCCTTTTCATTCTTTATCTTTTCTATTTTTTTGTGTCTTTTTTTCCTTACTTATTTTCTTCTTTCTTTCTTTCTTTCTTTCTTTCTTTGTGAGATTATTTATTTATTTCCTTTCTTTCCTTTTTTCTTTCTTTCTTCCCTTCCTTCTTTCTTTCCTTCCTTCTTTCTTTCTTTCTTTCTTTCCTTCTTTCTTTCTCTCTTTCTTTCTTTCTTTGTCAGTTATTTCTTTCTATTTTCCTTCTTTCTTTCCTTCCTTCTTTCCCTTCGTTCTTTCCTTCCTTTTTCTTTCTTTCTTTCTTTCTTTCTTTCTTTCTTTCTTTCTTTCTTTCTTTCTTTCTATACTTATCTATCTATTTCTGTATCTTTTTATTTTACTCTTTTCATATCTATCTATCTATCTATCTATCTATCTATCTATCTATCTATCTATCTCTCTCTCTCTCTCTCTCTATATATATATATATATATATATAGTTTAGGAAAAACCAGGTAATCCGTATGGGAAGACCCAATGAGGATAGAATCCAGAGAGCTCAATGTAAATCAGAGCTAATATATATATATATGATTGTTCTTTTGTTTTTCTTTCTCCATTTCTGTTAACATTGGCCCAAAACAAAACACGTCCATTTTTTGATTTTCAAGCGCAAATGGCGTTCAATATTTCAAATGAAATGAAATGCAAGTTTGAATTGAGTGTTAAAAAAAAATTAAAATTACAGAATCCCACTGCCGATGAAGTAAGTCCACAAGACAGTATATACAGAAGAATGCGCGTTAAATTCCACTCTGATCGGTTGCTAAATTACATGTACTGCAGCTGTAGCACCAGTGGGTGTATCTAGGGCAAGATAGCCTGGAGGAGTCCATCCCTCTTCTGGATGGGTTTGAATACAGAGTTTTCCTTCTCTTAGACTGGTTTCCACGCAAGACTAATGCAGCCAGTCTACTGCAGCGAAGGGTTGACTTGAGCAATTAACATCAAACAATTCAGCAGAAATTCATTGGAGTTTCCGGTGCACCTTAGATAATTGTTGATTGCTTTTTTCTCCTTTCATCTGAAGGATGGAATTCATTTTATTCTCTTTAACCACCAAGTTCCATTGCACCAACAAAATGACAAGTGGTCTTGTAAATTAAGTGCACTAAATGACCCGGTCTGGCACAGGTTCAGACAAAATATTTCGGTAAGCAATGGTTTAATGATTGGAAATAGAATAAAAAAATTAATAAATTTTTTTGAACAAAATTCAAATAACGGATCATAAGAATTTTGTAATTACAGTCACATCAAAAGCGTTTTATGTTTTTATTCCAATTTTATTTCAGAATTGAATGAGAACATGTGAATAAATCATTTAAATCATCCTGTTTCACACCTTAAAGATACTATAAATACCATATAGTTTTCTTCTTGGATATATACATACATATTTATAATTACTATAAATGTTTTTTTAATGGATACACAAATTGTGACCCTGTTTATTATTTTCTTAAACTTATTTAATAACAAACGTTCCAGATTAAGAAGGATCACTAAAGAAAGACTGTAGCCCACGCTAAGCGGCGGTTGTTATTAATTTCAGTCTTTAAGAAAATTAAAAAAACAAAAAACAAGCATAGCAACTCAAACACGCGCAGTCAATAAAAATAATGCTTATATTAATGAGAAAAAATGTCGGATAAAAAATTGAATCCTTTCCAAACTGATTGTTGTTTACGTTTCGTGTCCGGAACTGAAACTAGCAGATCTAGATACATAGAAATCCCAACGGCAGGTGTACATCCCTTAAATAGGTAATTCAAACGTTGCTCAGTCAGGTTCGTTGCGGTGGCCAAACTGGTAACCACACTTTTCTCCTAAAAAGTGGTTTTCTCTGCTGAAAAAAAGTTGCTACGTCTCCATTTTTTGTCGGAGGCTCAATATTTCTTTAGTAGGTCTTTTTAATCAAGGCCGGTCATTATTAGTAGGTCTTTTCAATCAAGATCAGTCGTTATTAGTAGATCTTTTCAATCAAGGCCGGTCATTATTAAATTCACTGTTTAAAAAAGACAGAGACAGCAATTTCAAAAAACAACTTATATAGAAATATATAATGTCAGATAAAAAATCCGTTCAACAATATATATATATATATATATATATATATATATATATATATATATATATCATAATCAAAAGAAAGAACAGTAAGATATATAATCCGGTGTTCTTATTGATATTTTTTATTTTTACAAAACAGTGCTCAATGTAAATTTACAGAGCATAAATATTATAAATTAACTGATTTTTAAATTTACTGGGTTTTAAACGCTCATACAATTCATTATTTTTTGTTTCCAAGGATACAGAGAAATCCAATCATTTAGACAGGGGTGGTAGCGTGTTCATTTTTGATTACTATTATTGTATCAATTATGAGTTACGTTTGAAAAATAGGTTAAATTTAGGAAGGGTAGGGGTGCATTTTTCAACGAATTTTGGCATTCGTTCAATGCATGTTGTCTGTTTTTTCTTATCAACGAGAAAAAGTTTTTCGGTATTTTTCCCGTTAAATTCTTTCTTGTATATATATATATATATATATATATATATATATATATATATATATATAAAAGTGGACATGGAAGTCAGCACTTAGAGGCGACAGTCTGTTTCATGCTAGTGCAATCGTCAGGCGATTGCACTAGCATGAAACAGACTGTCGCCTCTAAGTGCTGACTTCCATGTCCACTTTTATATTTACACACGCTCTATCTATGATATTGAGCACTTTATCCCATAAATATAGCACACTTTAAGACTATATGTCTTCATATATATATATATATATATATATATATATATATATATATATATATATATATATTCTATCAATTTGATTCCAAGACGGGTCGCATGAAAAACTACACTAAATCTAAACCATAGAAACGGGTCATTAACATTGAGACCAATCAACATCAAAAGTGGGATCTTCCAAGGAGATTCATTGTCATCACTACTCTTCTGCCTTGCATTAGCGCCACTCAGTTGCCTACTTACCAACAGTAGCTGCGGATAGAAGACACAGAATGACAAACTGAATCACCTATTCTATACTGATGATCTTAAAATGTTTGCCAACGATGACAACCAGCAGAAAAACCTACTGACCATTGTCAAAACCTTCAGCGAAGACATTAGAATGGAGTTCGGAATCGGCAAATTTGCCTAAGACACATTCAAAGGTGGTAAACTAACGAAAACCACAGATTTAGACCATGCATCTGCCACTGGATAGGGAACTCTCGAATCTCCAGAACATTCATACATGTGTCTCCGTCTATCTCTCCTCAAATCTATAAGCTATCTTTTCTTTCTTTATCGCTCTCCGTCCTTCCAAGACTGGTGTACTCGATTGCATTTCCGATAATATAGACAAGGCTATCTCTCTACATCTATCTGCAAACATATCTGTGTTCGGTGACTTCAATGCCCACCATACCAAATGGCTTAAACAATTTGTAACTAACCTTCCTGGCTTAAAAACACTTAACTTTTCAATCTCTCAATCTCTCAAACAAGTCACTGACATTTCTACGTGTTTCCCCAGTAACCATAATGCTAAGGCTTCCCTTCTTGATCTCTGTTTTACCTCTATCCCCGAGTCTTGCCATACTGTGAAGCTCTGCCCTCTTGGCAACTCTGATCTTGCTGTCGTGTCTGTTAACTTCTTTTACTCCTCCATTAGTAAAGAACCCCCTATCAACATAACATCTTTTTATTATCAACGAGCATTTTGGAACTCGTTCTGAGATTTCCTTCGTGATATCCCCTGGAATACTGTCTTTAACCTCCCTGTCGAATCCTGGGTAAAAGCTGGAATCGAGGCTTTCATCCCTGCGAGAATATAACGTGAAATCGCGTTCATCCCCTTGGTTCTCAGCTGCTTGCCCAGCAGCTACTATCCACATGAATCACTACTTCCGTCTGTACCGTAGGGGCATGTCTAATTGCAACAGACGTCTCTTTGTTACTGTCCGTAACGAGTGCAAGCGTGTCCTCAGAGAAGCAAAGTTACTCTTTGCCGAAAGAATGAAACAATGTATTGCGTCTCGCAAGTTTAGTTGAAAAGATTATTGACGGCTCTGCTAAAGCGTGCTAAACAACAGCAAACCCTCAATACCTTCTTTATTCAACCAATTTGAGGTTCTGACCTCATCTGAATGCTTTGCTCGTCAATTTTCATCCAATTCAATGCTAGACTCATCTACCCTCAACTATGGTATTGGGCATCATCTCTAAATTAGACTCCTATAATGCTAGTGGTGGGGACGGGATACCGATCATTGTCCCGAAGAAATGTACTCCTGAACTGGCTCCTGTCCTCTCTAAACTTTACAACTCCTGCCTCCCCGACTCTTGCTTTCCTGTCTGCTGGTAGTCCTTTGTTGTGGCTGTCTTTAAAAACTCTGGTGACCCTTCAGACCCGTCTAACTACCATCCTATCAGTCTCCTACCACTCTTCAGTAAAGTCTTCGAGGCTTTAATCATCGCCGAAGTAGTTAAGTATCTTACTTCACATAATCTACTCTCCGACAAACAACTCTATTGTCTCAATAGTAAATATGGTATCGTTGACAAAACTAACCTGGCTGTTGATCTCGAAAAGGATCTCTAATCTGTGGTTGACTGTGGCACTTTACCCATCACAGAGAACCCTCCCAGCCTCCTATCAGAATGACTGATTCCCAACTCCTCGAGAACGCCTCGTTATGCCTGTTTGGTCTCACGATGTCCACTGACATGAGGTGGAATAAATACATTGAATCAATAGCTTCATCTACTGCAAGGAAAGTTGTTTCTCTGTGTCGTGCCAGAAAGTTTTTCTCGCCTGAGTCCATCCTTCAAATCTATAAATTAACCATGCGTCCTTGCATGGAATATTGCTGTCATATATGGTCTGGTGCTCCAGCTGTACGTCTCGAGGTCATCGACAAAATCAAGAGACGAATATGCAAGATGATAGGTCCTGATCTGGCACCTAGTCTACAATTGCTATCCAACAGACGTGCAGTGGCCTCTCTCTATCTCTTCTACAAGTATTTTCACGTCAACTGTTCCGACGAGCTACTTTATCTGGTTCCCGGACTGTATGAATTTAAGCGAGCTACCAGGCTAGCATCTCGGTCCTACCCTTTACTGTCAAAACGGTTAAATGTAACCCTCTCTTCTACTCAAACAGATTCTTCTCCCGCACTTCCCATCTGTGGAACTCCCTTCCCCTTACTTGATTCCCCGATGAATATAATCTTCAAATATTCAAGTGTAATGTCAATTGACATCTGACACCCTGAGCTTGTTCCCCGTCCTTCTCTGTATCCTTTCCCTAAATATGCCTCTTTACTCTTCTTCTCCATCCTCTGTAACCCCACGCGTGCTAGTGGCACACCCGCCTGTCTTGGGCTGAATTGCTTTAGAAAATTGATATCAACAACAAGATTAAGGAACTAAACCAAGATGGTACATACAGATACTTCGGAATTAATGAATGAGACGGAATACAACATTCAATTATGAAGAAAAAGATCCGAAAAGAATATTATAGGAGAGTGCGTTTGATACTAGAAAGCGAACTTAATGGGAGTTAATAAAATGAGGGTTATCAACACCTTAGTTATACCCGTTGTAACATACAGCTTCAACATTATTAAATGGAAGTTGAATGACAGAAAAAGATTGGACACCAAGACAAGTAAAATTATCCAAATGAGAACACACTACCGGAAATCAGGTGTTGATAGGCTGTACGTACCAAGAGCTTTAGGAGGCCGAGGTCTAATCTAACTTGAACTGACTCTAAAAACTACAACAATCAGATTTGGAACGTACCTCACAAAAGCCAATGACCCTCCCCTACAAATAGGAAAAACACCAAATCCACTCCATCAACAAAGAAGCTGCACTCTTCAAGAAACAGTTTAATATGAAACTGAAATCCTAACAAGAAAAAACGAAGCGAATACAATCTACGCCAAACGAGTAAAACAGAAAGAAAAACAATTGGGCCAAATGAAATTACCAGAAAGAAAAACAAAAAAAACGGGGAGGACAAGGCGTTGCATGGTAAATACCTAAAAAGAA
>OZ038487.1:126863855-126888855 GCA_964036315.1 Acanthosepion esculentum
CTACTGCACGACGGGAGAGTCTATTATATATCGTGGCGGCATCTAATATATATATATATATATATATATATATATATATATATATATATATATATATATATATATATTAAGACAATTTTGAGTTTATACATTCTTTTTATAGATACAAATATTTAAGTAAATGCTATGTTTATAATAAACAGTATTAATAACATTTACCGGCCTGAATGTCCGAGAAATTTTCATAGAAAATATTCGTCCTCCGACAGGAATCGAACCTGTATCCTATACGGAACCGTATTCTAGCCTGACGTGCTTTAACCGATTCGGCCATAGAGGATCGTTCGGTTAACAAGATGGATTTTACTGCCTTTAAACTTTAATCTTCCATGAAAAGCAGTAAAATCGACCTTCCTAACCGAACGATCCTCTGTGGCCGAACCGGTTAAGACACGTCCATCTTTCGGGAAAACATCAGAGATGCTCTCATTCATACCAACTGAATGATGTAGCCTATTCACGAAGGATCTATCAGTGGTTCACCACAAATTAGAATTGGACCACTCTCTGCCGTCCCAGTAGATAACTTGATGGATGTGTTGACATGCTGTGTGCAAATAATAACATGAAAGAAGGCTTATCCATGGGATCGCCATTATGTCCAATGATGGCAAACACCTACATAGAATATTTCAAGCTATAGAAACATCACGAATAATTCCAACCACGAAGCTTACATGAAGCTTACATGAAGCTTTTATACTTTTAATCCAATAGAAAGATGTGCAAATACTGCTGAACCAGGAGAACTCAATAAAAAACCTCTGTTCAGTTTACAATGAAAAAAGAAGATCAAATGATTTTCCTTGATGTAACTAAGAAGACGTCTGGCGAGTTCAAAACAACGGCTACATCGTAAGCCAACAGTTAATGGGCAATATTTGAACTACAATAATCCATAGGGTCATGAAATGGATCGTACACCACCCACAAGATCGAGACAAATGTATATATGTGGTCCTGAGAGAGACATTGATACGGCTGATCATGTATGGAAGGAAAGAATGATATTTAACGCATGTGAAATGAAGTCAAGAAAATAGACAAAGAACAATACTGGAGAATAAGTAAACTGAAAGAACCAGTGCATATGTTACACAATCTCCTCAGTAGGCTTAGCGTAGAAAAGAATATAATCTGGGATCCTCCCGATTAACAAAGAAAGGACATTAAAAAATTCAACCTCCTGAGTCCGGACACTCATGGATTTCGACTGATTTCAGTTTGAGACTTCAAAATAACAACACTCGCATGCCCAAGCGATAAATGAGCGAATGGATTTAAGTTTTGGTTGAAAATATAGATTGTTTCATAACAGTTGTAAGTTGACTTCCTCGGTGTGATAGCGCTGAAAATTCACATATTTGTTTTAGTGGAAGGAACGTACATGCAACACGAAAGTGAATAAGACTGATATGAATAACGATATGAGTTAACTCCCTTAAACTTGGAAATAATAATAATAATAATAATAATAATAATAATAATAATAATAATAATAATAATAATAATCACGACAAAAGACATCTGAAGGAAGCCAGTGTGTAGAATAGCTGACACATTCTTGTCTGAATTTCTGGGGTGAGAATTTATCATTATTTACACTATTTATATTCGAACTATTGTCCTTATCTTTGTTGTGTTTATCATAATGTTTCAGCCGTTGTGCCTTCATCAGATGTAAATCGATCTGGGTAGCCTAGATGGAATTCCGAACACCTGAAGAAGGCCGGAGTTACAACGGCCAAAAGGTAGTGATAAAAACAGCAAAGATGAGGACAATAGTCTGAATATAAATAGTGTAAATAGCTGAAGCATAGTTTTGAGTGTAAAAGGCAAGATGACAATGGTGGCCAGATTAGGAAAGTGTATTTTAATAGTAATCATTAATGTAAGGATTTTTATGTGCAGAAATGAATGCAGAGGTCAAAATCAAAATTAAAAGAAGCAGCAAGCGATGCTGTATTTTTCTAGATTACATGTCCACACCCTTCTGTTGGTGCTTGTAAACCCAAGCTCAAAATTGAACGGTGCCTTATATATGTGAACCCTGGCCTCCCACCTAAGAATATCTGCTCCAGCTGCCAAATTTTTAAATGCTTCAAGTGTTTATATAACCCTGACCTATTTTTTTCAGTAGCCGTGAGTTATCTAAGAGTGTAATCATGAATTTCTTGCTTGTTATGGTGTGTGTTGATAATAGTGTTTGCTTTGTTCAGTGAAATCCCGAGAGCTGCACATCTACCTTAGCTGGTTGTGGTTAGGACATCGGAAAATATGTGTGCTCGTTCGTTCTTATCTTTTTCTGTTTTGTTGCCTGATCAACAACAGCTTGGACACGAATCAAGAATTTTAAAATATTTTTAAAGAAAATCTGCTAACATTTTTTATTCAAAGTTTTCTTCTGATCAACGAATTATTTTTTGTTTGTAACTCTTTTGCGTTGAGTTTTTTTTATTCATTAAGTTTCTAATTTCTCCATTCGATATTTACTGAGCATATAGAACGTTAAATATTAAATCGCAGTCCAACACTCTTTTCTTTGTTTCTATATTTTCCTATCTTATAATACATTCCCCAGTTTCTGAAAGGCATCTTCCGCTGTTTACATGTGCCTTTGGATATTGCTCACAATTTTAGCAACCTCTTCTAGTCACTCTTTATGTGCCATGCTTAGGCGATCATGTATCTTTCGATACATGACTGACGAGGCAGATTTTTCCCCGCAGTAGGTTGCCATTTCTTTCTGCACTAGACCAGTTGCCATCCAAGGCTATAGAACCCGGTCAGTCCTGCTATTTACCCATGGATGGGGGAGAAGAAGAGGATTCATACCTTTCCCAAGGGTATTAGCATGTAAGTGAATGTAATGGATTCGACTGGAATTCCTCAATCTGAGCCGCTATCCATTACTCAAATCATGCCTGCCATCTACTTTAGCACTAGCGAAATAATTAAATTTCCATATCTGATTTGATGTCCCTGACACGTACCTTTGGCTGTCTCTTTTGCTGATAACTCTCAGGCTTGATCTTTTCTTCTTACTCTCCTCAACTACCTCGTCTAATTAAGCGGGTTTTTTTCTGGTTTTTCAATCAGCTTCTTCTCTCGCACTTCTCGCCTGTGGAAGTATCTCCAATGTACAAAATCTCAAATGCAATGTCAGTCATCATCTTCAGTCTTCTTGAATTCTGTTTTTATTGTTCTTTCTCCTCGATAACTTTTTCTCAATAATGCGGCGATGTCCCGGAATCAGTAGGAGGGTGGTTTCCTAGACGGAAGCCAACGGTCAGGGCAGAGATTTCCCCTGATGGAGGTAACAGCTACATGTCACCAAGTGACCAAGGCAAACCTTCAAGTTAGAGGATATTGGCTGTTGTTTAACTTGGACAGGGATGGGATACGACAGGTCTATATGTTTTCTCAATACAGAATTGTGACGGGTACAGTCAGGTGCTCAGTTGCACAACAGATAATAAATGGGGAAAATATGGAAACTTTCAGAAAAAAACAATAATTCCCAATACATCGATTGTCACCTACAGTCGAAACACGACCATAGCCAAAAGCAAAGATGTGCTTAAACAACTATGCAAGTGTGTTAATGCTACGCTTATAGAGCGTGTTGTCTTCGTTGCTATATATATTGACAAGGTGCTCATCTCACTGTCGGTCCTCCTGCATTGTATATAGATATCACCTTCGCTAGCACAGAATCTGAAGTAGAGAGTATTTTCAAACAGGCAGCAGCGAATATATATATATATATATATATATATATATATATATATGTGTGTGTGTGTGTGTGTGTGTGTGTGTGTGTGTGTGTCTGTGTGTCTGTGTGTCTGTGTGTGTGTGTATCCTCCCACGATCACATTTTTGACTGTCTGTAATCGCTTTTACTCCGAGACTTCTCATTATTTGCATAACATCTTTTTATTTCGTCTATTTTAAACTCGTTGAAGAAGAAAGACAATGCTATCCGACCCATCGCCATAGGGATCAAATTCAACAACTCACTGCCAAAGTAATATGTAGATTTGTGACCAGAGAGCTTAGGGGCTGAAGCTGAGTGAACTACGGGTAGGGGTCAGGTCCAGATGTGAGACAGCTGCATACGCTCACAATCAATATATTAACTACGAACTACAGCCCGATGACAAGACAGGAGCCTCGTCAGAAATACGATCATTGGTATCCACTGCCATACTTCTAAAAGAAAATAGTCCTGGGTTTGGAGATAAACTACATCCAGCAAGGAGATTGGAGGTTTTGACGGGTGTGGAACCACTTCTTAATTACTGTTATTCTCAGGATCACCATGATCCGGAGTGGTAGCACCTGTTAGGGTCCCAGCTATGGGCTAATAGTGAAATCCAAAGAAAACAAAATGAAAATATAAAAAAATTATGAAAGTATAAAAATAACTTTTTAGATAAAAATACCAACAATATTTATTATAGTAAAATTACCAACAATAACTATAGTATATATTTAGTTGAAGCCATAAAATTGTGTTCAAATTATTTAGATTTCGGCATTAAATAACCCATAGATGTTGATGCGTCGCTAAACAAACTCAACAGAACTAAGAGAAAAACTTCGCTACAAAATTATTAAAAGTAAATTTAAAAACGCATTTTTCAAAAATCAATCCTTAAACTGGTCTTTAATCTTTAAGTTTAACAAATAATCTTCTTGGAACCCGTTTTGGGGTGTGAAGATATATAGAGACTGCTTTGAAATTATTTGTATTTGAGGATCTACATGAAATTGTCTTGAAATTATTTATATCTTGACGACTTTTTAATTTGTATTTTTTTCAAATTTTGCTACTGACAATGTTAATACATATTTTACATCTGGTCAGATTTACATTCGTGAATTCTTACTTAATTTCCATAAAATTTGTAGCAAAAATATAAAAAAAATCGCCAACATCCAATCCACTGCAGTCGGACATCTACGACCAGTCTCCTCTTCATATAATACGGTTTTCAACAATTTTTGGCCTTGTTCTTGAATAAGTTGGTCAACAAAGGTACGTACTTGTCTTCTCGAATACCGTCCCCATGCGTAGGTTAAAAGTGTAAGATTTTGATAATGATTTCTTTCTTGTTTCTCGAGCAATGTCCACTGAGTCTTACTCTCTTCTTAGTCTTATTCTCTTCTTAGTCATACTCTCTTCTTATCCTTACTCTCTTCTTAGTCTTACCCTCTTCTTAATCTTACTCTCTTAGTCTTACTCTCTTCTTAGTCTTATTCTCTTCTTAGTCTTACTCTCTTCTTAGTCTTACTCTCTTCTTAATCTTATTCTCTTCATAGTCTTACTCTCTTCTTAGTCTTACTCTCTTAGTCTTATTCTCTTCTTAGTCATACTCTCTTCTTATCCTTACTCTCTTCTTAGTCTTACGCTCTTCTTAATCTTATTCTCTTAGTCTTACTCTCTTCTTATCCTTACTCTCTTCTTAGTCTTACCCTCTTCTTAATCTTATTCTCTTAGTCTTACTCTCTTCTTAGTCTTATTCTCTTCTTAGTCTTACTCTCTTCTTAGTCTTATTCTCTTCTTAGTCTTACTCTCTTCTTAGTCTTATTCTCTTCTTAGTCATACTCTCTTCTTATCCTTACTCTCTTCTTAGTCTTACCCTCTTCTTAATCTTATTCTCTTAGTCTTACTCTCTTCTTAGTCTTATTCTCTTCTTAGTCTTACTCTCTTCTTAGTCTTATTCTCTTCTTAGTCATACTCTCTTCTTATCCTTACTCTCTTCTTAGTCTTACCCTCTTCTTAATCTTATTCTCTTAGTCTTACTCTCTTCTTATCCTTACTCTCTTCTTAGTCTTACGCTCTTCTTAATCTTATTCTCTTAGTCTTACTCTCTTCTTAGTCTTATTCTCTTCTTAGTCTTACGCTCTTCTTAATCTTATTCTCTTAGTCTTACTCTCTTCTTAGTCTTATTCTCTTCTTAGTCATACTCTCTTCTTATCCTTACTCTCTTCTTAGTCTTACGCTCTTCTTAATCTTATTCTCTTAGTCTTACTCTCTTCTTATCCTTACTCTCTTCTTAGTCTTACCCTCTTCTTAATCTTATTCTCTTAGTCTTACTCTCTTCTTAGTCTTATTCTCTTCTTAGTCTTACTCTCTTCTTAGTCTTATTCTCTTCTTAGTCTTACTCTCTTCTTAGTCTTATTCTCTTCTTAGTCATACTCTCTTCTTATCCTTACTCTCTTCTTAGTCTTACCCTCTTCTTAATCCTATTCTCTTAGTCTTACTCTCTTCTTAGTCTTACTCTCTTCTTAGTCTTATTCTCTTCTTAGTCATACTCTCTTCTTATCCTTACTCTCTTCTTAGTCTTACCCTCTTCTTAATCTTATTCTCTTAGTCTTACTCTCTTCTTAGTCTTATTCTCTTCTTAGTCTTACTCTCTTCTTAGTCTTATTCTCTTCTTATCTTACTCTCTTCTTAGTCTTATTCTCTTCTTAGTCATACTCTCTTCTTATCCTTACTCTCTTCTTAGTCTTACCCTCTTCTTAATATTATTCTCTTAGTCTTACTCTCTTCTTAGTCTTACTCTCTTCTTAGTCTTACTCTCTTCTTATCCTTACTCTCTTCTTAGTCTTACCCTCTTCTTAATCTTATTCTCTTCTTAGCAATTTTTGTCGCCATCTTTGTTACGATACCATATAGCAATTCTGAAAAATAATAAAAAAACAAACAAACAGAAACACGGATTTTGTTGCATTCTGGACGTTCTTTTAAAACAAGTGGCACGCCTCTTACTTTCTAAACAACTATTTGTTATAATCATTTATTAAGCTTTCATGTGGAACAAGGTTGAATGTCTGAAGCGGACTGTGATGATCAAACTTACTACTCGCAGTTGTAATCGATTTAGAGCTGTTTGTTATGTCTGTAAAATAAATCTCAATGTTTTGTTTCTGAATCTTGCAAAGAAAGTTAGGAACAGACAAAATCTAATAGAACTTTTCGTTGCTTTTTATAAATCAATTAATCAATAAGTAATATTTCGATACATTTATTCTCATCACGCACTTTGTAGATAAGCCGATACATATATCAGAAGTGGATTTTGATTTGTAAAACATGCACAAACATTTCTATGTAGCTGCCGTGTATATTTGAGGAGCATTTTAAGTAAGATTTTCCTATGGTGTAACCTTTGGATGTACAATAAGTTTTCTATGACATACAACTTTGATGGAATCAAAAAAGGAAAAGGCCAATCAATGTCAGGACAAAAAAGAAAGACACAAAAGAAAGACATGAAAAGGTAAAAGTTTTTAATAAAGTGGATGCTTAGCAAGTTGCAAAATGACGACAGGTGGGCCGTATCACGTTACTGATTCTTCGAAACAGTCATTAAGCGAACAAAACCCGGTTGAATGTCAGTATGCCGTTTACTGTAAATCGTTTGAACGAGGTTTACAGTGAGATTGGCACTTGCTCCGTCCGAATAGGAAGTCGGCAATTTTCTGCAGCAGGTGGCACATGGAAAGATTCTCAGATATCTGATTAGAATATCAATGGCTAACGGAAAGTGTCGCACTATTGACGGGCGTACATGTACAAAGGTGTTGGAAAGCGTTGCTATTTAAACAGAAGTAGAATTGTAAAAATAGAACCGTCTTGTAAAATCAAATTCTTTATTCAGTTATTTTAACCTCTTATTTTCAATTTTTTTTTAAAATCGTGTCTGCAATTTTCACAACTGAAGAGAACATTTCTCTGACCAATCAAAATTCTTAATATTGGATCACAGGCGCCAAAATTTTCCAGACTAATCACTCAAATAAAAAGACTAGAAAATGAAAGTCAATATGAATAATATTAATAATAAAAAAGGCAAAACCACATGAAATAAAAAAAAAGTTTTATTTTTGATAAAGCTTGCTTGCCTAAAATCACTTGGAACTTCATAGTATAAATATTATTTTTGTAAATGAAACACATATGAAGAAGTTACCAAGTGAAACCATTATCACGTTCATTTTTTTTTCAAAACGTTTTGTCGAACATTCGTCATTGTGTAATTAATTTTACAAAGGCTAATTTAGACGACCAATCTTTTTTTTTTAAGTGCATTTCACACGTTTTACTGTGATAAAAAATGGGAAAAAGTAATTAATTATTTGTTCAAAAAGGCAGGGAAGTTTTTATAGGGAAACTATTTGGCGGGAACAATGCCAAATATTTAATTTTTAGATGTTTTAATCTCCTTCACTTCATTCGAGCATCCGACTCTTCCATTTTGATGACACCCCTTTGTTAACGACTCGTCCACAAAATAGTGGACAGGGTCTTATTACGATGAAGGATCTTTGAGAACATGTCTTCTTTATTGTTTATCTTCAGTTGATTGAAAGAAGAAACAAAAATATAAAATGATTGTTTAACGTTGACTTTCTTTTGTGCTCAACACAAAAATCACATTCAAGTCAAACAGCTAAGTTAAGTCTTTAAAGACTTTTAAAATATTGCTTTGAATTAAATATCTATATCTATAAAACAGAAGATGTATATGTGCGTGTGTGTGTCTGTCTGTGTGTTTGTATATTTATAGTTACATTATAACAGCTGTTATATATATATATATATATATATATATATATATATATGGATAAAATAAATGAAACAAAATTGGGTGTTTTTTTTATGAAAGTATTTATTTCTGTGTTTTTGTATATATTTATATATATATATATATATATATTAATTATGAAATGGACAAAGTCCGACAATTATTTTAAGACATTTTTATGTTTATACATTCTTTTTATTAATACAACTATGATACGTCAGGCTATATGACGGTTCCGTATAGGATACAGGTTCGATTCCTATCGGAGGACGAATATTTTCTATGAAAATTTCTCGGACATTCAGGCCGGTAAATGTTATTAATACTGTTTATTATAAACAGAGCATTTACTTAAATATTTGTATCTATAAAAAATGTGTGTGTGTGTGTGTGTGTGTGTGTGTGTGTGTGTGTGTATATATATATATATATATATATATATATATATATATATATATATATATATATATATATATATCCAGTGACATGAAAATTTTAATCTTTTTATTAGAATAAAAGCAGTGGATGGACCTTCCCTTAATCGACCATAGAAATTCAGATTGTGGATTTAGTAAACACTAAACACTTGAAATACCTTGGTACATGGAGCAATTATAACAAATTAAGGATAGTAGATAAGGAAATTGAACGGAGAATAGACGGCACCAGGGGTAGTTTCGACCTGCAAATGCAAATTGCTGCCAATCTGACAACTCGAATCATGTTCTTAAATAGACGCGTTAGATCGTGACTTTCATCTGGATGTCATGCACGGCTTCAAACCCGTTCAAGAATATCTAAACTGTCAGTTATATCCAACCATTTTCTTAAATCAATAGTTACGAAAGGCTTTGAGCTAGTGAAGGCTGTGGATTTTGGCAAAGATCATTCTTCTTCGAACTTTGTGAACTGGCGCTACACAATCACAAAGCACCGTGTGAGATAACAGAAACAACATTACTTCATGTCTACTGACAGCCGCAACAGCGTAAATGGATATCACATGAAACTCGAAGAGAAAATAATGACATAATCAAGATGTTGACATTCCACACGACTTCAAACAAAAGGTTAGGAAGGAAACTGCCATCAATACTGGAAAGAACGATAACGGCTACCGAAACCCGTTTTCCTGAAAAATGGTTTTAAGTGAAAGGTTTTATAAATTTCAAGAGATATTAGTACTGGCTGTTCGGTCAGTGTATGCTAAATGTTTCCTTATAAGGAAACAGCTAATATTATCGTTATCATTACAATTTGTCTCTATCCGTTCCATATAACAAACAGACCAAAGTGTCCTTTTGTAGAATATCTATTCTCTTTCTTTGATCGTGATGCTCATCAAATCGCTCCCCAGACCGGAACTGAAGTCGGTACAGACTAACGACGAATTATCGCTGACCAGAGGCTGACCACCGTGTTTTATTACACCCGTTGTTTTAATCAGAATCACTGCAGGTGAAACGAATTCAGGATCTGAAAGTGTTGGGGGGGTCTCGTTTTATGTTTAATGTTTAAGATGGAGTCATAGTTTTCCCTCTGCCAGGGCATCGAGATACGGACCTGAGTCGTTTTGTTTGTTGCAAGTATTTGACGCCGAAAGTTTAAAACGGAGAAGAATCGAAAGGATGCACTTTGATCAGTAATCGCAGTCGATGGGGGTCGATGCCGGCGCGTGACAATATCCCAACAGCTTATTAACCTCCCTTGGAGATTTTGGTTTGTGTACATCAGACTATGAACTGGACGCTTCAATAAAAGATGTAGGTGGCTGTAGCCGGTGCGTGCTTCGAACAAATGCTACTGAGCTGACCAGGCTGGAAAAGCGCCCAAGAGAATATCTGCAGCAATTGTTACTTGCTCGTGAAATCCACCACCCCAATCCAAAAAAATAAAAAAAAATACAGATTTTTTTCCTCTACAATGAAGACAGTCAAAACAACGTCCGACGTCTTTACGATTCGCTTTTAACTTTTCTAATTACGGCATAGGAGAAAGTAAAATGCTCCAGAAAGAGATTCGAATTGTTCACTGTTTGTTCACTGTTAATATTATTATCTCACTAGTTGGCGATTTGGAATTGTACAGATGATTCATTTTCAGCAGGAGACGTTCTGAGTCTTTCTCCCTTGAAGTATGGCTGGTAGAAAAACCACGAAAGTTCATTGAAAAGTTCCCAATCTAAAACATAGCCTTGGGAAATGGGCATCAATTATTTCTCTATGCAGTTTCATCTGAATTAGATTATCAGCTTTTAATGAAACTGCAGTTTGCAGATCCTGTGGGAGAATCCCAGCTTGCATAAAAAAACTTTCTTCTTTCATTGGATTCACGATCTGCAATATATATGTATGTATGTATGTATGTATATATATATATATATATATATATATATATATATATATATATATATGTATGTGTGTGTGTGTGTGTGTGTGTGTGTGTGTTATTTGGTTCTTAGGGAGTCAGTGAGTATGATATATATATATATATATATATATATATATATAAAAGTGGACATGGAAGTCAGCACTTAGAGGCGACAGTCTGTTTCATGCTAGTGCAATCGTCAGGCGATCTGCAATATATATGTATGTATGTATGTATGTATATATATATATATATATATATATATATATATATATATATATATGTATGTGTGTGTGTGTCGCCTGACGATTGCACTAGCATGAAACAGACTGTCGCCTCTAAGTGCTGACTTCCATGTCCACTTTTATATTTACACACGCTCTATCTCTGATATTGAGCACTTTACCCCATAAATATAGCACACTTTAAGACTATATTTCTGCATATATATATATATATATATATAAAGAAATATAGTCTTAAAGTGTGCTATATTTATGGGATAAAGTGCTCAATATCAGAGATAGAGCGTGTGTAAATATAAAAGTGGACATGGAAGTCGGCACTTAGAGGCGACAGTCTGTTTCCTGCTAGAGCAATCGTCAGGCAACCTGACGATTGCTCTAGCATGAAACAGACTGTCGCCTCTAAGTGCTGACTTCCATGTCCACTTTATATATATATATATATATATATATATATATATATATATATATATATATATATATATATATATTTATATATATTTATATATGATTACATAAATAATAATTATATAAAAAAATAAGCATAATCAAGAGCAATAACAACAAGTAACTTTCATTTAATAGGTCGAACAATTTCGTCACTTTACGTCTTCCATATTTTACCTTTGCACGGTAAGTTTTTATAAGATTTTGGGGTGTTCTTCTCTAATACAACATTTTTAAACTTATCAGTATTTTATTTTTGCACGTTAGTTCTGTGCATACATACAGACTACTAAATAAAATTTCTATATTTGTCTTGATAATGCTCGCCATTTCTATATTTGTCTTGATAATGCTCGCCATTATGTTATGTTAAATTATGCGTTGGCATGAAAGGTTTTCGTCACGCTTTTTTCTTATATATATATATATATGTATATATATATATATATATATATATATATATATATATATGACGATTGCATCTAGCATAAAACAGACTGTCGCTTCTTAGTGTTGACTTCTATGTTAACTTTTATATTTACACACGCTCTATCTCTGATATTGATCACTTTATCCCATAAATATAACACATCTTAAGACTATATTTCTTTATATATATATATATATATATACATAAACACACACATGCACACACACACACACACACACACACACACATATATATATATATATATATATATATATATATGCATAAACACACACATACACACACGCATATATATATCTATATATATATCTACATAAACACACACATACACACACGCATATATCTATCTATCTATCTATCTATCTTATTAGAGAGACAGAGAATGAGTGAGAGTAGGAGAGAGGGAGTATGACAAAAATGCAGAAAATAAAATAATAATGGTGTCTTCTTTTATTTTCTCTGATAGCAAATTACAAGACCTTCTTCTATGTGCCATTGCCCATTGAGACGTTAGCAATCATGTCTCTCCACAACATCCTCTGTAGTTCTTAATAAATGTTGTCCTCTTTTTATTTCTCCTAAACCTTCTCCCCCCATCCATTTACTCAAGTGTAAGTTTTCTTTTTTTTTCTATTTTCTCTAAAATTTCCTCGTTGCTCACATGTTTGTTTTATGGTATTCTCATCAGCCTTCTGTAGAACCATATTCTGTTGATTACAAGAAGTAGCGCCGCTAAATACTTTCCGAAGAGGAAGGGGGTATAACAAATGTATAATGTTTCGACTGGGATGCGAATATCAAAAGTCTAAAATCAATTCTCATTTTTTTGTCTTTTTGACTTTGGAATTAATCATGTACAAATCTCAATAAATAAATAAAAAAACAAGACAAAAAACGACACATTTACGAAATTAGATTTTGAAGATGAGAACTTTTTCGACCAAATCGAAATGGATGTACGCAAACAAAGGATAGCATAGAGGAACTCTAAACAAAAATGAAACATATAAGTCAAACCATTCATCCAAAAAATGACAAAAAAATATTTGTCGTTTTTAGGATTGCGTAGATTAAAAAAGGATTCATAGATTCGTTGATGTCTGAAAAAATGTCGAGTTTCATTTTAAAATCTGAAAAAAAAGAAATGATTCATTATTTAGTAATGAGTATTTTCCGTTGTATATATTTGCTAGATTTATTTTCTGTTGTATATATTTACTAGATATATTTTCTGTTGTATATATTTACGAGATTTATTTTCTGTTGTATATATTTACTAGATATATTTTCTGTTGTATATATTTGCTAGATTTATTTTCTGTTGTATATATTTACTAGATTTATTTTCTGTTGTATATATTTACTAGATTTATATTTCTCGGTATAAGAAATCAAAATTGAGACGCACAGTGAGGATCTATGTAACGAATCCGATTAACTGTTTTAAAGAAGCCGCCTCTGACCAATATTTCATAAATATTGTTTTTTATTCTTTATATTTCATAAGTTTTTTTCTTTTCTTTTCTTTTCTTTTTTTTTCTTTTCTTTTCTTTCTTTTTGTTGTTGATCTTTTCACTCTAAGCAAGACGGTAATGCCATTAGTTACAGTGTGTGAAAGTGAATGAGGAAACTGAGAATAGGGAAGATTGAAGAAATGACAAAAAATGAACGAAATTCAAGAAGATAGAAGATGCCGGTTGACGTTGCATTTAAATTTTTGAAGATTGTAATTATCAGGAAATCAATAAACGGAAGGGATTTCCACGGGCGGGAAGTGCGAGAAAAGTAACTGTTGGATTAGAAGAAGTGATTGTTGCATTTAACTAATTCAACAGTAAAAGGGTGGGACCTAGATGCCAATCTAGTAGGACGCTTAAATTCATGTAGTCGAGGCACCAGGGGAAAAGTTCATCAGAACAGTTGCCATGAAAATATTTGTAGAAAAGACAGAGGGAAGCCACGTCGTTGAGAAAGAGTCTGAAGTCGAGATGCCAGGTCAGGATCGATTACATTGCAGATCTTTTTTTAAAATTCTTTTTATCGATTTGAGAAGAAATGTTTGTATATGTATTGTTGGTGTTATCACAACGTCTTCTTCTTCTTCTTCTTCTTCTTCTTCTTCTTCTTCTTCTTCTTCTTCTTCTTCTTCTTCTTCTTCTTCTTCTTCTTCTTCTCATGTTCCTCACTTTCATCCTCCTTCTCTTTCTTCTCACCCTCCTCCTTCCCCTTCTTATCCTCCTCCGTCTTCTTCACCTCCTCCTCCTCCTTCCCCTCCTGCGACTTCTTTCCCTCCTCTTCTTTTCTCCTCCTCCTCTACCTTCCATCTTCTTCTTCTTCTGCTCCTCCTCCTCCATATTTTTCTTCTTCTCCTCCTCCTCTTCCCTCTTCTTCTCCTCCTCCACTTCCTATTACATCTTCTTCTTCTTCTTCTTCTTCTTCTTCTTCTTCTTGTCCACTTTCTCTTACTTCTTCTTCTTCTCCTCCTCCTCTTACTACTACTTCTCCTCCTCCACCTCCTCCGACTTCTTCTTCTTCTTCTTCTTCTTCTTCTTCTTCTTCTTCTTCTTCTTCTTCTTCTTCTTCTTCTTCTTCTTCTTCTCCTCCTCCTCCTCCACCTCCTCTTACTTCTTTTTTCTTCCTCTTCTTTTCTCCTTCTCCTCCATCTTCTTCTTCTTCTCCATCTTTTTCTTCTTCTTCCCCTCCTCCTCCTCTTCCTTATTCTTCTCCTCCTTCACTTCCTCTTACTTCTTCTTCTTTTTCTTCCTCTTCTCATCCTCCTCTTCGTCCACTTCCTCTTACTTCTTCTTCTCATTCTCCTCCCCCTTCTTCATGAATTCTCTCTCTATCTTTTCTTGCTACCCGTTTTCTCTTCTTCGTTATTTCCTTCCCTTCTTCCACTGACATTCGTATACATACGCTCGTTAAACGAAAAGATCAACAACTTACACATATTTTCGAACGTCGTCGTCGTGTCCCTCGAGGGAAAAATGTGCTTCTCAGGCGACATGATAAGGCTCAAAAACTAAAGATGGCCACAAATACAAATACAAGATGGCCGCCCACCAGCAATGAACACTCAATGACTTCATATTTCAATCGAATCATTTTTTTAATGTTTATCCTAATGATAAATTTATGCTTTCACTTTGAGAAACATTTTCTATTTAATATTTCATCTTCACTGCGACTTCCATCGTCATTTACTGTTGAGCACCATTAATTCTGTGTAACTGCTAATTCTGTTTAAGTGTGTCTTGGTGGAGCCATCGGTAACGAAGAAATTATTTTTATTAACTTGGTATTAATATTAGGTTTGTTTGCAAATATTTTCGTAGATTTTAAAAGAAAATAGGAAAATTAGAAGATGGGTTTCCATTTTAGAACAAATTATTATTGTTGATTGGCTTAAAATATAAAGAGATTCTTATAAGATAAAAAGACGAAGATAAGAACGATGTATAAAATTACTTATTAGAAAAATAGTTGAAATTTCGAGTATACATAATTAGGAAAAAGGCTTGGAGAATTTGACACTCATAGGGCACATTGAAGACAAAAGATAGAATAAAGCAGCGTGTCACTTATCTAACGAGATTGTGTAAATGGATGGCAGAACTGGCAATGGGGGATAGCGAAAAGTCAAAGCGAAAAGAGGAGGAAGTTATGGAGAGCTTGAAGGGACACGACACAAAGAAAAAGAAGAAGAAGAAATCTATTTGACAAGGTACTGAAAATAAACTTCTCTTCAACAGAAATAGCTCATGTCGAACGGCGATTAGAAAAACTCGATAAATTCAAATTTCAAGAAATTTATAATGCATTTCCGCTAGACAATCTTCCCAAGTGTCCAATTTAATTTAAACAAATATTTATTTACCCTATTTTCTCCGTCTGCATGGCTGGTGTATGGCGCTTGCATTTCGCCTGTCCGCTGAACTTACGTAGTCGCATTAGTTTTTAATTTGCATACCAATTCTCGAAAATCTTTTTTAAGCATGACACCAACAGACCGTCTATAACCAACATCTGTCATCATCTGTTACCATTTGTCATCATCTGTTATCATCTGTCAACATCTGTTACCACCTGTCATTGACATTCCAATCAGTAGAATTATTACTGTCATCGTCATGCGACCAATTTCTATACGAATATTTCATCGACGTCCACAAAGACGGTAATCCTCAACCTCAGTGCTTTTGCGATTATGAACATCCTTTCATTTCTTTTTTTTTTGGTCCTGACTCGAACCTTTGCTTGATAAAGTTAGCATTGCACCAAGCACGTCGAAGTAGCATTTGCCGGTGTACATAGTGACACTTTCGAGCGACCGGCGGAAAACTAGCCAAAATTATCGCGCCGTTTAGCCTTTTCTGGCATTTAAAAAAAACCCCCAAAAATCAACATTTTTTTTGCTTCCTGCCAAGATCACTCAATAATTTGAGCAGAGACGAGCAAAATAAATGAGCTAACTCACTGTAAAAATTAAATTGTTTAATTCTTACAAAGAAGCCATTTTGTAGTCATATCGATAGCATAGTGCTGTTCGGTGGTACTGGACGCGATACACGGGGATATTGCAAATAGGTTGCGCCAAAGTTAGAAATACACTCCAAGATAAACGTCTTTCTCAATCAATATAGACATGGTAATGAACATCCAACCTCTTGAATGCTTACAATTCGATCCCTCTCAAAAGGAACTAATTGAGGAAAACGAAGTGTGTGTGTGTGTGTGTGTGTTTCAGTCGCATGCCACCTGCTTGCACTTAACGCCTTCACCATAATTGACCCTTATTGTACGATGCATTACCGACTAAGATTCAACACAAACGATGCACTTGTAGGGTTCTTACAAGGTCACACGTGATACACACATGGCTGATCATGTGTCTTTCGATTCATGACGGATTTAGCAGAGGATTAACTTGTTGTAGGTTGCCATTTCTTTCTGCTACAAACTGGTTGCCAGTCAAGGTATAAGACAGAGTTTGTCCTGCTATTTAACCCATATCTGGGAGGAGAAGAGATAGATTCGGAATTTTCCCAACGATATTTTCGCGAAAATGAATGTAATGAACCCGAACTTTATCCACGTATAGCCACACCGCGCATCCGCGGATACTGTACTTTGGTGAAATTCATATTTCAGTGTGTTGCAGTTAAATTTCCCATCATTGTATGGAAGCATTGAAAGATAAAAATGAATATTTTAACAAATAAATTCACGTACAGGGATAAAGTTTAAATTTAATATGTGTGTTTTCTGTAAGTGCGTTTAAATTTGTAATTTTGTGTAAGTTCACTGATGATCAGGATGGGCAAAGCTCCAAGCACAAATCACCTGATATTCCCCCGAGCGCTCTTTGGGGAAAACAGTAACTTAATACACAGCTGGGAACTGTTTTTTCAAATATGCATCAGAATCCGCCAGGTTGAATAAAATAAAGAATAAATAGGAAACATTTATCAATCGAACATGTTTCACTTTTATCAAGGCTTCATCAGATAGATAGACATATGGACAGATAGACAAATATGGGCAGAGTGTGATAGATAGATGGGTGGGGATCAAGTATAGACCAAATATGCATCCGAATCTAAAATAAAGAATAAATAGGAAATATTTATCAATCTAACATGTTTCACTTTTAATAAAGCTTCGTCAGAGGTTGAGAGAAAACAGACAAAAAGATAAAACTTTAGTATTTTCAATTTTCGTTTGAATCGATTCTCATCTACTTTCTCTCAATCTATGATAAAGCTTTTATAAAAGTGACAGAATGATAAACATTTCCTATTTGTTCTTTATTTTATCATTCTGTTGGATTCTGACGCATATTTCGTCTATATTTGACCCCCCATCTATCTATCTATCTATCTATCTATCTATCTATCTATCTATCTCAGTCTATTCATATCTATCTATCTATCTATCTATCTATCTATCTATCTATCTATCTATCTATCTATCTATCTCAGTCTGTTCATATCTATCTATCTATCTATCTATCTATCTATCTATCTATCTATCTATCTATCTCAGTCTGTTCATATCTATCTATCTATCTATCTATCTATCTATCTATCTATCTCAGTCTGTTCATATCTATCTATCTATCTATCTATCTCAGTCTGTTCATATCTATCTATCTATCTATCTATGTCAGTCTGTCCATATCTATCTATTTATCTATATCTCATTCTCTAATAAAGCTTTAATAAAAGTGAGACATGTTAGATTGATAAACGTTTTGTATTTCACACATATACATATATAATCAAATTCCTAATACACACATAAAAATATATGTTATTTTAATATATATTTTGGAAACTGCCAACTTCAATCTTCAGTTTGTGATTGAAATTAGATCACATTACGTGTTCTGTGAATGTTTTACTTTTGCATCTGATTTCATTCCGATATGAAATCAAAAATCAAAAGAGAGTCAAGTTTGCTTTCAAATTTATTTAATCCCGCCGACTATTGATAGGAAAATGGTTTTCGTCTTTCCTAGCTTTTCCACTATTTAGACCTTGTGTCAGATTAGTTTAAGTTTAGGACTTGATATTATATTATTACGAAGGACGGCTGGAATGTAATTGTATTTATTTCCACGGAAACTACAACAGATACACGAGACACAATAGTCCCAATGGATTGAGTAAGTTTTCCGCCACAGAATACGCAGCCTAGCTCTTGGCTATATTATATTCAACTCAATGGTCTGTCCTCACAACCACCTTGACGTCTTCCCAAACATTTAGCAAACAATGTTAAATATCAATTTAGCGAAAAACTTCTGCGTCTTAATGCTTTCATGTCAATCAATATTTTGCCAGACTGCCGCTCAGCTACAAATGGTAACGCTACCACCATTATTGGCCTCTGACTACTCTAAATGTGTTAATATAATAAAATAGCGACATTACTATCGGATCAACGATTGTAATATATTTTGTATCCATTCAGAACTATACGTAGTCTAATCAGAATATATATGTGTATACATGGCTACAGCAAAACATCGATTTAAGGAATATCGAACTTAATAAATGTTGTAATCTAGGGAAGGTTACTGAATAGAATAATCAAACAAAGGTTGGTAATGAACGATAATACTTAGGACAAGAACAACACATATAAGATTCGTTAGCGCCGCGGAGAAGAAGTAGTCAATTGCTAAAAGTGAGTCAAGTGAATTCAACAATGAATTTCCAACTCTAGGATATCTACCAACCGCCCTACGCGGTCAGCTGTGGCACAAGGCCAAATTTAATGTGGGGTATCCGAGCCCGTAGGCTCGGCCAAAAATTCCCCGTAGACACCGTATAAAACGGGGTCGAGTAACTGTTTCCCGAGACGAGACTCTGCCATTCGACATAGCCTCGTCTGCTGATCCTCTCTACCCGGAAGCAGAGTATTTGACTATCATAACTGGAGACGAATCTCCAACTGCAGATCAACATACAGTATTTACTACCGTATTTATGGGAATGGGAGCATACCTATTATCGTCTGTAGGTATGCTGCAACAATAATCGTGGATCACATGAGTCAGAACGAACGATTTTTTTTTTCACTGGACGAAGTTATCGAGTCCGTGTTAAGATACTAAATACATGTCAACTTTGTTAGGTATAAAGTTAACTGGAAATTAAAAATCTTGCCTATTTCAGCTATTTTTAAACACAGTTATTGGCACGCTCGGCTGTCATCGATTTTTCGGATTCTATCAATCATTCACAAACCCCTTGAACATTTTATGGTTTTCAAAAGATCAAAAGATTAACTTCATACACTTTGCTCTACGAATTGAAGGAATTAAAAATTTAGAAATTGTAAAATACTTTAGATAAGCGCAATTTAATTAAAAGACAGTGCTTAGAACCTTGTAGCTATGTTAGCATAGTACCCATCAAAACTGCTAGGATTATTTATGTATGAAGTTTTGGAAATTTTCTAAGCCTCAGTTATAAGTACAAAGTAAATTGCAGTTCAGATTAAATCTCCAGCCTGCCTTCTCAAAATCCTCACAATATGAATATGGAAAGGTGCGTGCAATTGTTTTATTTGATCTTCTGTACAGTTCGACGTAACATTGGTCATTTGTGTAATGTCTTGCATTTGGTTAAACAATGTTCATTAAATTCGTCGATCTATAGAACTTGTTTCTTCTTGACTAAATGTCGGATTTAAGGAAAATAATTTCCCCACAATTAAATCGAGGTTTTACAGTACATTTTAGGATTTAGAAATATTTACCCAGATTAGTTTTGTTTAGTACAAGGACCCGAATGAAATGGTATAACGAGATAGGCTCATCAACCATCACGCTACAATAGGTTCTCACTTTAAGATGTTTTCTAAACTCAGCTTACTCCAACGTATGATCGAATTGGAGGAAATGGCTACGTCAGTCTTTCAAGTAAGAGGGAATTGCTTTTACTCAAAATCTAACATCAGCGCAGATAGGAAGTCCTCAACTACTTCCATCACCAAACAAATAAAAAATGTCGGTATGCTAGCATTTTCAAGGAGAAACTAAACAAGCAATTCTATTTGTTTCTTTTCTCTTTGCTAAAACATTTTCGTTCAGCCTATTCAGCTGAAGGACTTCCATAATTCGATAAGGCGATGTTTGTTTAAACACAGAAGACTCGAAATGATCGCCTTTTTCTTTACACTCAACATATAGCTTTTTCAGTGCCGTCTTACATTTGTCAATATTGACTCGGGCAAGTAACTTTGCTCAACAGAAAAGGAGGCAGTCATATTAAATGTCTACGATGTAAATAGATACTTTGCTTTTTCTAAAGCAAACGGATCATAGTTTTCCCGAGCTGATATCGATTTTCTCTGTCAGGCAAAAAGGACACTTTTCATTAACATAGAACTAACGGAAAACAAATGGCCGACGATCTAATAAGGGAGACAACTCTTCAGTTTGAATTATTTCCACTGCACTACACTAATCATTAATACTTGTTACTACAGAAAAAAACTTTTAATAATTTAAAATTAACGAATTAATAAGGATTTGATTCCGATTTCAGTGCCATAATTATTTAAAATTAATTCTTCCTGCGAAAAATTGACAAAATTAAGAGCCATTAGAAAGAAAAAAATTCTTTACCGCTCGCGGCTGAGAAGAAATTTGAAAATGTTAAATTAACTATGGAAATATTCAGGTATGAACAGTAAAAAATAATTTTGTAAATTGCAAGTGGTATCATATTTATTCTGAGAGCGTTCTAATTAAATGTGAGGGACTCTAGGAAAGACAGTCTTTATGGTTAAAAAGTGAAACTGTTTTTTTTTTTCGTGGGGGTACTACAGAGGAGGTCTTTCGTGCTCGGTGAATATTTCCAAATGTGTACTTGAAAAAAAAATAAGAAAAAAATAAAACCAAGCCAATGAAGTGATTAAATAATTTGGGGTTTAGTCAAAATTAATAAAACTTAATGAATTAATGTATGGCTTCCTGGAACATCAAATTCTATTTAACGATTCAGAAACGCCCCAAGAAATGTCTCCGTCATTTCTTGCCGTTTTCAAAAACATCCATAATTCTAATTCGAAAAATCTTCTTGAAGCAAGGTTAATCTTTACGATAATTATTAGGCGAAGCTTAATCAAACACAAGGTTACGTCATTTGGATGCACAATGAGGAGCAGAGTCACTCAACTAAATCTGCGAGATTCTCCTTGCATTTCAGTGCAGCTCTCGAGCTGGTAAAAGTTTATGTCATAGCTATGATGAAGCAGATGTGCTTTAACTAGACTCTCATAATCTTTATTTCATTCATTTTATTCAACTTTAATAGTGAAGGTTTATCCAAAAGGCAGCAAACAGTGGGCGACATAATCCTGTCTTCCATTTTTTCCAAAAGAGTTGGTAGACTGCATCTCCAGTTTCATGCAAAATAATTGATAAATATCAAAATTTTGAGGTTCAAAATCAGATAATCAAAATAAATTCCAAATAGATGAACTTCTTAGCTGGTTTCATTAATCGATCAATGATTGGTGAACACATAAATCAAACATCAAATAATAAATGTATTTATTTTAGACATGGAATAATGGATTGCGGCTCAAACTGAGGAATCGGAGGACCGAGTTCGAATTCTAGTTGAATCCATTAGATTCACTTACATGCTAATACCCTTGGGAAAGGTATGAATCCTTTTCTTCTTCCCCCAGCTTTGGGTAAATAGCATGACAGACCGGATTCTAAAGCATTGGATGACAACTGGTCTACTGCAGAAAGAAATGGCAACCTACTGCGGGAAAACAATCTGCCTCATCAGTCATTTATCGAAAGATACATGATTGCCTAAGCGTGTATCACGCATGGCACATAGCTGACTGATATATGTATACACAATTTAAAATAATATTTAAATACTAATTTATACATACATGCATACATGTATATATATATATATATATATATATATATATATATATATATATATATATATATATATATATATATATAAACAAAAAGTTTCCACTAATCTAATGAATATTCATGAGCAATCCATGACAAAAGATTTTTAAAAACCAATAACATTTTATGCTCTTGTATATAAATAATTGTCACAAAAGAAAATCCTTACATATGCCTTGATTTAGTCTGTCTAAGGACCAAACATTTCGCCTAAACTAAGTTTTCCTTCTCTATTTATTCATATATATATATATATATATATATATATATATATATATATATATATATATATATATATATATATATTTATATATTCGGGGGTTCTGAAAAGTCTTTGGTTTGAGCCAATCTCCAAATAACTATTTCAATAAAAAACAGAATACTGATTTGGTAACTAGGTCGAGGCGAAAACATCTCAACACCATCTTTTGTTGTGTGTGGTTGCGTGTTTAGTATATATATATATATATATATATATATATATATATATATATATATATATATATATATATATATATATATATATATATATATATATATATATATATATATATATATATATATATATATATATATATATATATATATATATATATATATATATATATATATATATATATATATATATAAACATCTGGTGAAGCAAAACAAAGAAAAACCAGGTGAAACTTGTTGCGGAAAGAAATGGCCTTTAAAGAAAAAAAATTGTCACAAATTACAAAGAAAACTGAGAACGTAATACAATCGATTAAATTCTGCGCATGCGTAAAACGAAGAGCATGCAAGGGCGAGTCCAGGCAGGAAAGCAAATTTTTATATCGTTGCATGCGCATCGCAATTTCTCCAAATTTGACGCTTTAACGTTCGGCCCGAATATGTCAAAGAAATGAAGGCTCGTGCTTGGCATGATTAAATTGACAAGCAAAAATTTGAGAAGAGCTTCCTGCACGCAATAAGATTTCTACTTCAGCTTGTTTAATGATTGTTGCAGCTGCATCATTGGATACGCTACAGGGATTTCATAGGAGGCTTATTTGTTTGTTAACTTTAAAAAAAAAATTAAAAAAGGACCCATCTCTCATCATAAGAAGATGTGTATGTCAAATAGGTTGTTTTACTGAAGTTATGAATAACACAATTTAGGTTGAAGCGATATATAAACTGTGGCGGCATATATCAGGTTAACCTTCACCGGACAATACCTCGACTCCAATTCCAACCATCTATACAGTGTGCAGACAGGAAGCGTCCGATACTTACAACCCCGTGCAAAAGTCATAAGTGGTCACCCAGACAAATACCAACATTAAATGATCAGTATCTGTGTATATTTTTGAGATGAGGTATTATGTACATTATTTACATTATTCAGACTGTCGTCCTCATCTTTGTCGCCATATTTATTACAATGTTTCAGCCGTTGTACGCTCCGGCCTTCTTCAGGTGATTGGAATGTAAAACTGAACCTTTTATTTCGCTCACTGGGGTAGACTGTTCTAGTTCCACGTGCCATGTTTAATACAATATGAGCACTGGTAAAAAGGGTTGCTGAAGACATTAGGTTTATAATACCCAGAAATTCATACACAGGACACATGGCACAGTGGATAAAGGCGTTACATCCAGTGGCAGGACCCAAAGAGTATGAGTTCAATACCCGGTTAAGGCAGATAACTGATAACTGACATCCATTAAATGTGGAACTAGAACAGTCTACCCGACATTCCAACCTCAAGAAGGCCGGAGCGTTGTAATAAATATGGCGACAAAGATGGGCACAATAGTCTGAATAATGTATAAATTATGCTTAGTCAATTCCTAATAAGGAGAAAAATAAGACCAAGAACTGTATGTACAGTTCACAAAGAATGTAAAGGTGAAACTAGCCTTCGACTAAACGAATGGCTGGAGGAACATTGAAAAGCACTTATGACTGATCATGTATAGCGGGAAAAGGGTACTCATCAAACCCTGTGGAATGAAGTGAAAATACTGAACAAGGAAGAATATCAAAGAGTTAGACGTCTGAAAGAATCTGGGTATATCTTAGGCTGTGAGGACCTCATTAGTTGGCCTAGCATAGAAATAAATACGAATTGGGAGCCGCTAATAAAGAAAGAAAGACTGTAGTTGTAAAGAAAAGAAAAAGAAGACAAAAAAAGACTGTCAACTTATAGTAGCAATAAATGTCTGCAATAGATTTCTTCTGTCTCTCGACTGCAACACTTGTAGCCAAATCATAGTTCAAACAATACTCCGTCTTAACAGTCCAACAGGCAACGTGGAAACGACAAAATGGGGTCACACATCCAACCTTCACTTCTTGGTGTTCGTCCACCAAGCTCAGAAAATCTAATCCCGCATAAGTGAAAAACAAGGGCTTTTGTTCACCGGG
>OZ038487.1:126893855-126898855 GCA_964036315.1 Acanthosepion esculentum
ACTAGTATTACAGAACTAGTATTACCCAATTAATAATACCCAACGAGTATTACGCAACTAGTATTAACCAATTAGTATTACCCAACTAGTATTATGCAACTAGTATTACCTAATTAGTATTACCCAAATAGTATCACGCTACTAGCAATAGACAATTAGTATGACCCAATTAGTATTAGCTAAATAGTATTAACCAATTATTATTACCCAACTAGTGTTACCCAACAAGTATTGCCCAACTAATATTATCCAACTAGTATTACCCAACTACTATTCATTTAGTATTACCTAATTAGTATCAACCAACATATTACGTAACTTGTTTTAACGAATTAATATCACCCAAATACTATCACTGATCGAGTATCACCCAAATAATATTACCCAATTAGTATTACTCAAGTAGTGTTTCCCAACTAGTATTACGCAACTAGCATCACGCCATTAGTATTACCCAACTAGTATTAACCAATTAATATTAACATTGAGTTTTGTTCATTTGTGGAAATGTCCTTTTTTTCTGTGTTCAGTTTTTCCTTCTTCCTTTCTTTCGTTTTCTTTTGTTTTTAAGTTGAAGTGGCCGAATCGGTTAAGGCACGTCAGGCTATATGACGGTTCCATATAGGATACAGTTTCGAATCCTGTCGGGGGACGAATATGTTCTATGAAAATTTCTCGGACATTCAGACCGGTAAATGTTATTTAATACTGTTTATTATAAACAGAGCATTTACTCAAATACTTGTATCTATAAAAAGAATGTTCAACATAAAAATGTCTTAAATAATTGTCGGACTTTGTCCATTTCATAATATATATATATATATATATATATATATATATATATATATATGTATATATATATATATATATATATATATATATATGGTGTCCCTCCTAAATTGACATCATAGTCAATTCTTGCTCAAATGATAGCAAATTTGAACAAAATGTGTTAAAACTAATTGACTTTGCGAACATATCTCATTGGAAATCTAGCAGGAAGATGGATCATGCGTGCCAGTGATAATGACAATGTGATATTGAAATGGCTACCACATTCACCTGACTTGAAAACTTGTCATTTCTTTCTAGGGGACTATGTGAAAGAACAGGTCTATATTCCCCCTTTCTACAAGCCTAGAGGAACTTAAGCAAAGGCGCTGGGGCGCTGGTACTTAAGCACTGAGGCACTGGAGAATGTTACGCATGACATGCTACAGCATGTTTGGCAGGAACTGGACTACTGACTTGACGTGTGTCGTGTCACAGGTGGTGGTACGCATTTGTGAAGTTTTGTGAAATCAGTTATAAAATCTACATTCTTTGTTCAAATTTCGATAATTAAATATTTTATTAGTCAATATGAAGCCTATTTAATTTCGTTTGCCTCGGACATGGAGTTACTGTGATATTTACATTTTAAATGATGTCAATTTTGGGGAGACACCCTGTATTATTCATCATTATTTGTAATGACTTGTTGATAGACAGATAATCAATTTTTTTTGAGTATAATTTCGCATAAAACTCTTGACTCGGGTTTTCATTAGAGAAAGCTTTCCCCCATCAAAATGTTTTGCAACGACAGGAAAAGATAATAATCCATTAGTACAAAGTTAGGCGCAAAGAGCCAGTCGGGTAGAACAGACCAGCCGAGTTCCCACATAGTTTCCTGTGCTCATTCTTGCCGTATGCGGCTTTGCGTTGTCATGTAGGAAAATAATATTTTTCCCGTATTGCAGAATGTACACTAGCACTACTATGCAAAAACAAAGGTATGTTAATCCATACAAAATTTATTCTTAACTGCCATTTATGATTAGTAATTGGGATGATATATTCGTCTGATTAAATAGTTGCTTCAAACGGAAATTATTTTTGACTCAAGCTATTATTTGACTAAATTTCATTTAGTATTTTGTCTTGGGATTTGTTCGATTTTGCTACTTTCAATCTAACTCGATCCTAATGATCCCGAGATGTGGCAATTAGTAAAATCAATGTTATTTTTTTCTACTGAAAATTTCTAGTTCATTAATCGATTCCTCTTCATTTTTATTCGATCTTTGCCCTCTAAACATGTATGCACAAGGATGTTTCAGATCGGAACAAAACAATCGTCATTTTAAACCAGAAACTTGAAAGCATCATAATTCAACACAAACGCATAATTTCACATGATTAGAATTGATACAAGGTGCAGGAAGTTCATTTATTCCATTACATTAAAAACTGGCGTCATGCGAATTCACAAACAATTGGAAGGTATTTTTTTTTATCTCGTCCACATCGGTGCACATTTGATGAAGTGTAAATGGAACTAAGGCTAAAAAAATGTGATAATTTGGAATGGACAGTTTTTTTTTTGAGCGGGGGGATCTAATTGCTTAATTGCATCGGTTTTTGATGAGTGATTTGTGAAGTAGAAATCGTGTGATTTCCTGCTGTAGTTCACTATTACCGATCAAATTATTTGCAACTTTTAATGCATTCATTTCAAATAATGACAAGAGAAGTCTGCCTTGATGGTCTGATCAGGTGACAAGAAACTGTAATGTCAGCATCACTAGATGGTCAAGAGAACCTTTTGGGGGTAAAAATTTGAATTTGAGAAGTTTGAAGAAAGAGAAAGCTTGTTAATTCAAAGAAAACAACGTTTCCAATTATTATAGAGAGTTTCATCAACGCCACGGACGCCATAAAGAAGAGATAAACAAATTTATAAATAGCATCAACTATCAAACTGTACAAAGCTGTTTTGACCATCAATTAAATCATGGGTTACTTACTTTTTCATTTTCTTTCCTTTGTCAATTTGTAGCAGATGTATCCTGACTATTTGATAGGCTACTACCGTGTTGTGTTCCCAACAGCCGAGTGCTTATTTCTGAATGAAGCCTTCAGTCTTCAGTGAAAACTTATAACCATTACGAGGCTCGCCTTACAGATGCATATTTGAATAGAACCGAATTTTGGAACCATCACCGCAGAGTCTGTTTTGAAGCTGATCCAAGCCCCTAGGCACCGCTGACATACCGTAATGGCCGAAATGACTTCAGGAGGCACAATGCCACGAAAATCGCGTTCATTCCTCTTTGCTTCGATGCATTCTAAAGAAAAAGAAATAATAAATGCCACTCAGAAATTCAAGTAACGCTTGAAAAAATAAATTTTAAATGATAAATCTAGGCCAAATATATATGAGTAAAATGGTTTAAAATCGACCACATTATGAAACGCAAACAACAAACAACAAACAAACGCGTATTTATTTTCGTTCTGATAAAAGGCAATCCAGATTTTGAGTCAGGTTTTAAAGAAAGTAAATGTGCTTTTTTATAAAGTTTAATAAACACTTAAATTTCCTTCGCTATGTGTAATTATAGAATGTCTGATTTAATAAAGGCTTATTTGGGGATTCATTTCTATTTTGTCTCCCTCATTCTAACCACGACCATCCTTGTTTTGTTTTGTTTTTTTTGATTTCCGGTCAAATATTAAGGTGGAATTTTTCAATTTTGCTTACGATTCTTCTTCCATCGGAAGAAGAAGTCGACAGACAATTTGATAATCTCCAAAGTTCTTCGATGAATCACATCAAACAATATAAAATTTATGGAAGTGTGAATTAACTCATTTATATTTGAATAAAAAAAGATTCTAAACATAATATTTATTTATCTCTCTCTCTCTCTCTCTCTCTCTCTCTCTCTCTCTATATATATATATATATATATATATATGTGTGTGTGTGATTGAATAATATAGACATGTCTACTTCTTTTTAAAGTAATCCTTTCCATTCGTCTAATCGGTTTCTCCGGGTTTCTTGATGTTAAGATGAATAATGCAAGACTCTTCGGTAAATCGAATCGAGTTCTCTCAGTCACTGTGTGTTATCCAAAAATAAATATGCTTAAATTCACCTTCATCCCTGCCGTGCGACAATTCAGCTCCGGGTTTCGATCCTAGCTAGCGGTCCGATGAGCTGTGATACACCGAAACAGTCTGTCAATGGATGACAATATATATATATATATATATATATATATATAGTATTTACATTAGTCGGACTATTGTCCTCATCTTTGTCGCTATATTTGTCACAACGTTTCGGCCTTCTTCAGGTGGTTGGAATTTCGAACTGAACCCTTTATTTCGATCACTGGGGTAGATTGTTCTATTTCCACGAGCCATGTTTGATGGATGTCAGTTATCAGTTATCTCCTGCTAATTTTCCCTGTGAAAATTTTCACTGACTTAACTGGGTATTGAACTCACACTCTTTGGGTCTGTCACTGGATCTAACAAACGCCTTTATCCACTGTGCCATGTGTCCTTGAGGACATCTGGGTATGAATTTCTGAGTATTATAAACCTAATGTTTTTCAGCAACCATTTTTTACCAGTACTCATATTTCAATTTTGCTGTTATCATTGCATGTTTTTACCAGATCTCATATTGCAACTTTTTGTTATCATTGCTATTCTCTGGCACTCCTTATTACTGGTTCCCATATTGTATTTATTTCTATGCTTGGCCGACTCAGGAGATTTTTGTGGCCTAGCATATGTGCTGATTCCTTAAGTTTACGAATTTTCCAATGGTGTTCCCTGTCTATGATCTCAACATGATCCCACAGGGGACGGTGATCTCCCTTCTCTCTCCATATGTGGTCAGCCACGCCTGATTTTTCTACTTCCCCTCGCGTTACAGCTTTCTGGTGTTCTTGAAGCCTTACATTGAGGAGGCGGCCTGTCTCTCCTTTATATTCCTTTCCGCAGCTGCACGGGATAGTGTACACACAGTCTTTAGTCATGTTCTCCTCTATGGGGGGGTCTCACTCGAGAGAGATATCTGCGAAGTGTTGTCACGCTTTTGAAGGTTGTCCTGATGTTATATGGACCGCAGATCCTTTGTATTTTCTCTGATAACCTATTCACATAAGGCAGGCAGACTGTTTTCTGAGTGTTGTTGTCCTCCTCCTCCTCCTCTT
>OZ038487.1:126903855-126923855 GCA_964036315.1 Acanthosepion esculentum
CATTATTATTTATTAGACAAGATTAATTTCAAGAAGTTTAAAACTGCTAGGTAACCGTGACATATCTGGAAAGATTATTAGAATAATCCAGAATCTATTCTAGGAAGCAAACCGCCTTATGGAAAAGGAATTCAGTAAATATTCAAACATAGAAAAAGTTGTAAGACAAGGATGCATCTTCTTACTGGACTTATTCAACCTTTACAGTGAAGCGATTCTGAGACAATTAGAAGTCCTAACAAGATTCATTATTGGCGGCCACAATCTTAACAACATTAAATATGCAGAAGACACAGTGTTGATAGCAGACATAGAAAGGAAACTACAAGAACTCCTACAGAAGGTAATGAAGGAAATAAGAAGACCGAATGTACGGACAGACCAACATGCAAATGACAACTGGGGACCAAAATTAAACAAGTACATTAATTTAAATATTTGGGACATGTTTAAACAGAAGACGGAAAGTGCGACACTGAAATTTGAAGACGCATTGGGATATCGAAATATGCCTTCCAAAAGCTAAGCAAAGTATTAAGGAGGAGGAAAATTTCGTTGGAAACAAAGAAATGAGTACTGGGAAGAAATGCGTAAACATTTTTTATTATCTTTTCATATTAGACGCCATTTTCTGTAACTGAATTCCCACAACTCTTCAAGATTTGCTCAATGTTATTAAAATCAAGGCTGTGAATTAGTGAATCTTTCAATACGATGTCGTCACTATCATCAATCAAACGTTCGACATACTGAAAAAAAAGCTCACTTTCATTCACTCTAGTGCTGCTGCCATATATCTTGGCAAAATTCAAAGAAACATCTCTAATGTAATCGATCCTGACCTCGCATCTCGACATCAGTCAGTTTTTGACCGACTTGACGTAGCATACCCCTGTCTTTACTACTAATATTTTCATGGTAATTTTAACCCACGCCCCCTCCCCGTCTTAGTGGCATTATCGCCTTGCTTGGAGTGAAATAGTTTAAACAAAAATCCGGCATCAAATTCTCCTTCGGCAGCTGAAAGTATTTGACGCTATTCGTGCTACTGTCAATTTTAACCAACTTTTCCCGCTTGGTAATATCATATGATGTAAGCCTGAGTGTGCGGGTGGTGTTATGAATAACGGCTCCGAATTCGAAATCGGAAAGTCGGGTTCTAATTCCAGTCGGGTTCGTTATATTCTTACGCGTAAATAACCTTGAGAAAGGCATGAATCCACCTGTTCTCAACCCCAGATTTTGGGTTAATTAGTAGGATTATGTCAGAAAAACATTACTATCTCAAAAGACTTGAAGGGAATATTAAGAGCTGGTTCCTACAAATGGAAGCCATTTTCGTCGTGGGAAGAATCACTGATCAGAAAGCGAAGTTTGGACACGTGGTAGCGGCTTTACCACCCACCATTGTGGATGAAGTGTCCGACTTCTTAGAAGCCGTTCCCGAGGTGGAACCATACAACACTCTGAAGGAGGCCATATTAAGAAGAATGGGCCGTTCTGAAGAAGCTCTCATCCGCGAGTTATTTAGCGACGGTAGAACCCCTTCGCAACTTTTGCGTTTTATGAAGAGTCGTCTGGGTAAGAACACTATGGCTGAACCCATTTTAAGAAGCCTGTGGTTGGATCGTCTCCCCACCACCATCACCCAAATTTTGGCGCCCATGTCTGAGAACACCCCACTCGACCAGTTAGCGGACGCCGCTGATCGTATTTTCTCCCAACTGGATCACCAAATGACACCAGTACACAGTGCTGAAGCATCCAGTGACCACAGGTCCTTGGAGAATGCTGTGGAAGACCTACAACGGCAATTCAGAGACCTGACATTTGCTCTGAAAGACCGCGGTCGAAACCGGTTTCCTTCCCGCCGTCGTCTTAGGAGTCGACCACGTTCGTCTAGCCGAGACGGTGGTACCCCTTCCCTGCTATGTGCTATTATCACCGTAGATTTGGTCCTTTAGCACATCGCTGCATTAAGCCGTGCAATTATGCTGTGGTCGCGGGAAACGAGACCGCCAGCAAGTGAGAGCGACTAATCTTGCTGGCAAGGCTCCTTCACCGAAACTTAGTCGCTTTTTCGACGTGATGGACAGGCAAGACCACCGAGGCGAACATCTTTTTCGAGCCGCCTACTTCCAGGAACTTTCGAAACCTTCGACATGAAGAACAAAGCATTTTTCACATTCTTCGAACTCAGTCCTTTCAGAACCAGTTACCTTAAAAAGAATTACATTATACTCACAATTATAAACTCTCGCAGTGAGTATTTTTCTTTGCCGTGTATGTTTATTATTCATTACAACTGACTTTCTGAACTTTCTTCCTGAGGAACTTTTCCCGCCTTAGCCATCTTGAATTTAAATTTTGGCGCAGAACTTTATCTACCTTTTTATCAACTACCATATTTCCAGTAACTTACTGAAGCTCTCCACTGAAGACAATCTACTTGGCCTCTTTATTAACTATAACATTTCCAGTAACTTACTGAAGGTCTCAAACTGAAGACAATCTACTTGGCCTCTTTTTCAACTACATTTCCAGTACATTTACTGAAGGTCTTCACTGAAGACAATTTACTTGTTAAACTCTAATAAAATTTATGTTTGTTCCTTTACCTGTGGTCGTTTTGCCTGTCTACTTATTTTACTGTACGTTTGTACAGTGAAAGAACACGTCTTATATATTTTCTTTTACTTTGTTTGTGGATTCGGTAGTCGTGTGCGGTGTCTGGCACAAGGCCTTATTTTCGTAAGCCAGATCTGCTCCGCTATCGGGTCCGCAACAAGAAAAAAATGCTTTGTTCTTCATGTCGAAGGTTTCGAAAGTTCCTGGAAGTAGGCGGCTCGAAAAAGATGTTCGCCTCGGTGGTCTTGCCTGTCCACCACTTGTTCTCAACCCCAGCTTCGGGTTAATTAGTAGGATTATGTCAGAAAAACATTACTATCTCAAAAGACTCTTACAATCTATAAATGCTTTATGGATTTAAATAACCTGCAAAAGGTTGATAAGCCGTAAAAACAAATTAATCAAGCCAAACTTCTTGAATCATTATTTTGTTCTTGTTTTAATCTTTGGAATACCACAATTTTCTAACAGCCATTTTAAAAAATTCTCCATGACTCTCTTCTCGGTATTCTAATTTATACGATGTCTGGTTTCTAATTCTGATTCGTTTTAGATGGGGAAACGGTTGGCCAAGTTCAGACCCACACATTGTCACTACAAATTTTCACTCTTTTATGTAAACTTTGAATAAGATTTTGACATTTGCTATCGTATCTGCCTCTTCTCCAATGCAATTCTCTAAAAGCCCGAAATGTTTTCCGATTTTCTGTTCGAAAGGATGTTCTTAATAAGACACCCACAAAGGCATTCACTAAGGTTTTGACATCAGGAGTCTTTGGTGCCCATATCAATGGTCCTGATCTCCCAAGATATCATTTTGGTAAAGTTTTATCAGTAATATGCTGATGCAACGATCTGCTGAAAGATCATTGTTTCCAATGATCTTTTAGCAGATCGTTGCGGAAGAATTGTAGAAAGAAAGGTGTAATGGTCTAAGATTTTTAAATATTTCCATAAATGAAATAAGGTCCGATGACAAAATCATTCAGGTATCGATGTTTGGTCTTGAGTGACATTCACCAATTGTTTCTGTGGCTGACTCCCTGTCCCCACCCGCCAGATTTTCATTATTTCTTGATTTTAAAAATTCTTCTAATTTCCTTTATTCAAATATGTTACTTATTAAGCATACATATATATAAATTTATGCGTGTGTGCGTGCGCGCATATATATATATATATATATATATATATATATATATATATCCGTGAGTGAGTGTGTGTGTTTAATAAAAATATAGTTTAAAGATACTCTATATTTATGGGTTAAAGTGCTCAATATCAGGGATAGAGCTTATGGAATTATGTGAACACTGAAATCAGCACCCAGCAGTGACAGTCTGTTTCATGCTTAAATTCAGGTCATATATATATATACATATATATATATATATATATATATATGGTAATGATACAATATGATAATCCGTATGGAATTTCTAGGAGGAGATAGATCCAGGGAGAGCTCTATGTGAAAAGACAGAGCAAAATTATTATTAATTAAAGAATATCAAACACTTAAAATCCCATAGGTAATAATTTTTATTTCATGAGAGCTCTAAAAAGCAGCAGCACTCAATCTTCTAGGCCTACAAACAAATCACAAATGAAATGGAAAAAATACTCTGGGTTAAAAATATTGCTATCTTCTTTCGAGAGTGGGAAAAAGTCATAAACGTTTGACCTATTTTGAGATACTAACCTCAGTATGTCATTTGAGGATGGTGGAAGGGCTTAAAGTGTGAAGTCAATCGCTATTAATTCAAAAATGTGTTCTCCAACACCTAATGTAAGAGAAACGACGATTTGATGCGCTTTCCCCTACAAAGGAGACACAGACTCTATTCCTCCAATACACAAGCTCATAGACGTAATACACACTATTTTTTAGAAATAAAAATGAGGCGCCTATTCCAAATACTAATATTCACCATATTAACGTTTTAAACAATGCATATATATATATATATATATATATATATATATATATATATATATATATATATATATATATATTGGCTCCTGAAAAATTAATTTCGGTTGAGCTCTGCGGGAGTGAAGCGTGCGTTTGTAAACAGTGACTATTAAAGCTAATATAGCAAGACTCTTCGGCAGAATTGAGTCACTGTGTGTTTATCTAAATTTAAAAATAAATACGCTAAAATTCACCTTCATCCCTGCCGTGGATGAAGGTGAATTTCCGACTGACGCCAATTCAGTCGGGTTTCGATATTAGCTCGAGGCAACCAGACGTCTAGCCACACTGATGAGCTGTGATACAGCGAAACAGTCTGTCTGTGGATGACAGTAATATATATATATAACGTGTGTGTGTGTGTGTGTGTATGTATGTATATATATATATATATATATATATATATATATATATATATATATATATATATATTATCCCAAAATATCTCATGTGGGTATAGCTTATTTCAACCAGCGCAAACCTGTGCCAGTCTTCTTCAACACTGAACTGAATTCTTCTCAGAATGAGGGATTTAAAATTTAATTCAGATAGCAGTCGAGGAAAAGATACCGAACCTACCCAAACTGACGCTTCAGCCAGATAAAAAGCACGCGTTGGTGGTAGGGGGGGGGGGACAGGAAGTATCTGTCTAAAAGGAGAAGAGGACCGCTGGAATCAACCCCGATATTAACCTTATGATCATAAGTTGGGGTTATATGAAGATTGAGGTGTTGAATTGAAACTAAAAGAAGGGGCCAAAGGGGAGTTTATTTATGACCAAATCCGTTAATTATGCATAAAGGAATTTAGGTTCCCAATAGGGATTACCAAATTAACAATAAATAATAAATCGTATAAAGAATAATAAATCGTATTTAGACAATTAAGAATAGATTTAAAGGTTTTATATTATTAAGGAATTGTGGATTTAAAGATAAAACAATTTCAAGTTATAATTAATTATCCATTTATAACTTTATGGATTGGTTAAATTAATAGAAAAAACAAGCTATACCCGAAATTCTTTAAAAACAAAACAAAAAATAATAATAAAAATAAAAAAGTTAATCAAAGTAGGTTGCCTAAATTAGGGGACCTTTATAAGACAGGATTAATATGGAGAATAGATGGAAATTGTAGAAGTTAATTATCGTTATATATTTAACATTAACGGAATTTGTAGTTAGCAAGTAATAAGGTAAGATCTATGTTCTTATATAAGTTTAAACTTACTTCTATATCTACATTTTAACACTATAACATTTCAAGTTCAAGTTGGAAATAATCAAGTTCAAGTTGGATTAATCAAATTCAAGTTGGTACTAAACAAATTCAAATTGATACTAAACAATTTCAAGTTGCACTAATAAATTTCAAGTTGCGACTAAACAATTTCAAGTTGACAAATATATTTTTCAACAAACCAAATGAGGCATGTGGGTTCCGAATATGTTCGACACCATTTGAATGGAGTATTATTCACACCCCCAAAAAGTTTACAATGAGCCGGAGAATGCGACTAGCGATATCAACAAAGACAAAGCTCGACAATATGTCCAGAAGCTTCTAGGATTCCAGGTCGACAATAGCCCGGTTGTTTACGTTGATGAAACACATTTGAATTGGTATATTTCTCGTACGTAAAGGAGATCAAGGAAGGTGAGTCGCTGCACTGTAGTCGCCACCGGGACTCGTGAGGCAAATATTCATCTAATTGGAGTGATCAGTAATCTCGGATTAATCTCTCATGAAAAAGAACAAACTGAAGAGTTTGTGAGACATTATTTACAACGGGCCCACGACAGATACCAGTCGGGTGTGTTATTGGTGGCTGACAATGCCCCTTGTCATGCTTCGTTGGAAAACGCATTTTTGGAACCTGGGTTTGCCCATCATCACTTCTTATGCTTCGGACCATGTAGTCCGATGATGAATCCTATAGAAGGAACATGGTCAATTCTTAAGGTTGGTGTAAAATCCAAGGTAGCTTTGAAGCTTCCTCGAGTTTTTGCAGGTGAAGGAAGGCGTTCTAAAATTGGTACTGAACACAAAGCTTTTATTGAAGAGTGTGTGGAAGCGAACCCATGAATAACGTTGAAGCAGCTGGCAGCTTTGATACAGCAGAAATTCAATATGGTTGTGAGTTCTGAATGTGTTCGACACAATTTGAATGGACTATTATTCTCACTCAAAAGTTTACAATGAGCCAAAGAATGTAAATAGTGATATCAACAAAAACAAATGTCGACAGAAGAAGCATGGTCAATTCTTAAGACTGGTGTAAAATCCGAGGTAGCTTTGAAGCGTCTGAGTTCTTGCAGGTGAAGGACGGGAAATGCAACACAAACTGAATTTCTCAGTGCATAACTTGATTGCTAATAACCCGGCCTAAATGTATTGCTCTGCTGGCACCTGTTCAGCGATTCATCCAGCCAGCCTTGCATTTTGAGGAATTTCTGACATGCACGAGTACATTGATATTCCATAAGTCATGAGTTAGTGACAATAAATATTTGCTAGCTCAGTTTCATTCATTTATTTTGTTGAAAAATATATTTGACAACTTGAAATTGTTTAGTATCAGTTTCAAATTGTTTAGTACCAACTTGAAATTGTTTAGTATCAATTTCAGTTTGATTATTCCCAACTTGAACTTGAAATGCTATAGTTCGTTCCTTTGGTTTCATAGTTTGCATTGATTATTGTACTTTATTATTCTAATTTTTTCCTCTGAACATAGACTGCATCTATGTCTAAGACTATTAGGAGTATGAGCGAAACTTTTAATTTTCCAATCTATCTGAGGGTTCATACCTTTTTCCTTCAATTCCCAAAATTTCTTTGGAAAGGGCTGTTTGGTATTTTAATTTAGGATTGGGAAAGGAGTGCCTATGAGTATAAAATCCCTATTTTCATTCCCCCGCGGAAATTCCAATGTAAACATTATAATTTATCATATTTTATTTGGGGGCAATGGTTGCTTGGTATATTACCCTAGTGGATATGCATTTGCCCGTAACTGGGCAGTTTTCTCTATATCTACAATTACTGGGGGGGGGGGGCATGCTAGATTTAGTGTTTTGCTCATAGAATTTACTAAAGATATAATTATTATGGAAGTTCTTAATTTGGTACATGTCATTAGTGCAGTAGTAACTAATTTTGATCGATTTCCTGTTGAAGTGCTTACTTGGTTGTTTTTATGGATATGTTTATTTGGATTGTTGGTAGTCTATTGTATTGTTCTAACGGTTATTTTGGTGGGTGTTAACGGTTTCGAATTATTCTCAGCGTGGAGGGGGGGCTATTGAGTAGGAAATAAAATACTGCATTCCAATGCAGTTTTGGGGCTATTTATAGTGTTGTTATTTAACTTCTTTTTTTATTTATTGTTGATTATTTTATTACTAGTTTTTATTAATACCTTTTCTTGGTTTTATTTGTGCGTACGTGGTTTGTTAATTTGTTTATTATTTACTTTATTCATTTGTTTGGATTAATTTATTCGGTTTTGTTTACTTATTTTATTTTAGTTATTTATTTTCGTTTATTCTTGTTTGTTTTCAGTTCTCGATTCTTAAATAAAAGTAAAAATTTGTTTTCGTTTCTGCATTTTGAGATGGGTTCTGATCGTTTATTTAGTAGTTTGTTTTGGTCTGTAATTATAGCTATTTTTTTCTCAAGGCATAGATTATATTTTTTGGATTGATTGTTGTAGGCTGGTATTCTTTTTTTTATTTTCCATGATATTTTTGGTGTAATTGTTTTTTTGTTTCTTTTTTTTGTTTTTAATCTCACAGATATGTTTAGAAAGCATTGTGCTGGTTGCGTATTTACTATTTGCAAAGGATGTTTTGTGTGCGTAGTTTCTTTGTTTCTAGGGTACTTCTGTTACTCCTATGTATATTTTTCTTCGTTATCTATTGATTTTACAGTGGCTTGGTATATTACATTGTTCGGGAAGAAATTACATTCTTTCTTTATTCTACAGTCATACGTGGGTTTAATTTGTCCAGGTAGTTTGTTTATTGTTTTCCTGTTGTGCTTTTTGATTATTTGTGTCATGCTCTCGGTGTAACTGTAGCTTATTTTTACTGTGTTTTTGTTGAATATCTTGTGAGAGTGCTTGAGGCGGGAAATGTTTGAATATGAGTATAATGAATATTTTTCCTACCTTTATTTTTACGATTTCGTCGTACGGTGAGTTGAACCAGATGATGTTTATTTTCCTGTTGGCTTTTCTTGTGCTGTGTATGAGTGTTGCCGGGAATGCACTATCTTTTAGGACTGTTTCGTTATCTTTCTTAGCTTTGTTCAATATAGTTTCATTGGAAGAATTGTCGGAAATCCTGCGGTTAAGTGATTGTGGTATCTGCTTGATTATTGGTGGCGGGTGGTTGGAAGATGTGTCTATATACAGTGGTTTACCACTGGATTTTCTGTATGGTTTATATCTATCTTTTCTTAGATTGAAGGTAACATTTAGAAAATCTACTTCGTATAGGTTAGTTTTTATGTCTATGTCTACTGAAAAATTTTATCATTGTTTTTTCTGGTTTTGTCTGTGTTTTGAGATCGTCGTCCCTGTAGAGACCTGTATCATTTCTATCGATTATTTTACTTAGTTCGTGTAGCAAATATATACCGATGAGTTCACAGGTCATTTCACCGTCAAAACTTCCCATTATAGTGTCAAAGATCCCTTCTTTCTTTATCCATGTATCTTCATTGTCGAATAGTAGTGATTTTCGGGAATGTTTAATGATTTTTATTTTGTGACGACGTACTCCGCATGTCGTTCACTGCACAACTGTGATGACATCCAAGGTCGACTGTGTTTACATTTACACCCGACTCGTTCGCAAGTTTGTCTCCTTGGCCGTGATTGAATTCAACAAAGAATAATGACAAATGCTTTTCAAGACTCTCTTGTTGGGAAATAGTAACAATACGAATTCTCTCTAAACCGCCAATGTTTTCCTTTGATTTCGATAGTGAAGTGATATCTCCTTAACTTCCGATCGCGTAAAGGGGACCTTTACGTTCACTGACTGTCTAGGCGACTGCTGATTTCTCACTGCTCGCTAGTTCCTTCCTTACTGGCCGCTGGAGCAGTAAGTAAGGACCGCTGGTTACCTACTCACTCCTTACTCCCTGCTTCTCTCTGATTATATGGATACTGCCTGAGTCCCACTCCAATATCCGTCCACTTGTGTACCGGAAAAGTAGATCACCCAAAAGCTGGATGGGTGGTCAGTTTTTTCAAAGGATATTACTTTTATGATTATCTAAAATCATTAACAAAATTTTATGCTTGCCAATTCAAAGGCGGGCTGGAGACAGGGATCTTGGAAACTCTGGCAGTTAAGTTGGCTCAAAGATTGACTGAAGACAAAATTCCTAGGAAATCAAGTTGAATTAAAAGGAAAAAAGAATTTATCTACTTATCTCCTAAGGATGTGTGAGAAATTGTATTGTTACAATTTCGTTTGTTTTTATTTTTATTTGTTCTTGAGTTAAGGAGATGGCCTAATTTACCGTGGGTTCTTTTATAGAAGGGTAGAATTCTTTTAAATCTAATGGTATAAATTGGCAATTATGTTTGTTTTTTTTTTAGTTTGCGGAACCAGTTTATAGTTTTTGTGTTTTTCTACTGATTTACTCCTAACTCCTTCCTTAGCTATGAATTAATTCGTTCTCGTATTATTTTGCTTGTTTTACCTAATTCACTTTTCGTTGAGTTTAAGAGTCCTCATGTTGTTTTTGTTCTGAAATTATCCTTGTGGTCTTTTAATTTGATAAATGCTTGTGCCTTAGCGATGCAATTTATTCGGTCGTCTGGGTCAAATTGTTTTAGTTTCCTTATTGATACCGCGTTCTGTTGTTTTTGCTGCTTTTTTGTATGTTTTAGTTATGTTGTCCTTGAGTTATTTGTTGTATTTAGGGAGGCTTAGTTCGTATAAATTTCTAATTTTGACGCTGCGATAAATACATTAGTTGAATTGTTTATTTTAGTTATATCATCTTTAGTTTTTTGGAAGGAATCTAATTGTTTATGTAATTTTACGTTTCTTACTAAGTTATTCAAGTCTAGTTCTTCGTGTTGCGAGGATATTTTTTGTTTTAAAGCCATTTTCTTCCTTGGGTGTGCTATTTATTTTAAGCTCTTGGTTTTAAAAGAAATGTGCTTTTCATCTCATTCTTTTTATGAAGCTCTATCCCTGATATTGAGCACTTTAAGCCAGAAATAGAACATAACACTTTATTTTATCATATATATATATATATATATATATATATATATATATATATATTGTCATCCACAGACAGACTGTTTCGCTGTATCACAGCTCATCAGTGTGGCTAGACGTCCGGTTGCCTCTGGCTAGAATCGAAAACCGGCTGAATTCGCGTCAGTCGGAAATTTTACCCTGAAGCCGTTGGCGCACGGCAGAGAAGAAGGTGAATTTAAGCGTATTTATATTTAGATAAATACACAGTGACTGAGAGAACTCGATTCGATTTACCGAAGAGTCTTGCATTATTAGCCGTAATAGTCACTGTTTACAAACCCACACATCCTCCCCAGAGAGCTCAACCGAAATAAATTTTTCAGGAGCATATATATACATTTTTGGCTCCCGTTGGCACGCAAAGTAAAAGCCAGGCCTGTAAGATCAAATCCCTCAGAGTTGTGTAATTCGCATTTATACTAGTGATTTCTTTTTGCTAATATATTTTAATCAACTACAATTTATAGCATGATAATTAGGGAGGAAATGGGCGCCGCCAAATTAGCCCTACTACATTAACTCTGAATTTAGAGAAGTCAGACAATGAGAACCAGCTTGACATGGCTTTCTGGCAGCTTTCCCTTAACGAACTAAACACGTGTAAATAATTTCCTAATTTTGTAAAATTTGCCATCAGAACATTTCCTTTTAAGGTAATCTGAAACTCCTACAAAAAAACAAAAACAAAAAAAAACGGCATTGCATATAAAGAAATCGACACCGTTGATTTTAATCATCAGTGCCGGGTCGGTGACCTTACATAAATTAACTGCCGGGTCGATGACATTACGCAAATTCTCGTGAATTAAAGAAAGTTTCGAATTGACTCAAATCAAATTCTTTTTTGGTGCTTAGATTTTTACTGATAAAATCCTGTAAAGACCAAATCATCGTGACAACCTAGTTCAATAGATAGGTTGATCAGTTAATCAATTTAGTGATCAAGCATTTAATGGAGAAAAAAGTAACTAGAATAAACGAAAGAGAAAGAGAAAATAACAAGGAAGAAAGCGAAAGGCGGGAAAATAAATGAAAATAAAAACTAACAAGTAAAGAAACAAAGAAAGAAAGAAGCAAATGGATCGAAAGGGAAAAAGAAAGAAAGAAAGAAAGAATAAGAAAAAACAAGATACCTTTTTAGTTGCCATGGAAATGGTAGTTGATCATAATGAAGAGATGCTGGTTGTCGATGTAAGATGTTGTTATCATTCACTACCAATTTGTGCCGACGCTGCCATCTTGTTTCTATGCAACATATTTTTGCGGTCTTTACTTTTATTTCACGCCTATTTTGTTGGTCTTTTTGCTTATTCTTTTCAATATTTAAGTTATATAAATTCTATATTTACTTCCAAACCAACAAACACTCTAAAATCTATCCTGGTTATGAATGAGCGATGTCGACCATCCATGTATTTTCATACATATATTTGAAGTTAAGGCCTGCTTACTGCCTAGGGCAGCTGTGGACTCTACGTGATTGAGAAAGGAAAAAACAGATTTTTCAAGCAAGCAAGCTCTTTGTCAATGAATATATCCGTGTCCTTGTAAAATCCGAGACGCTTATGTGGCATAAATATAGCTAGTAAAGCTTTCCGTGGCTTTCAGTATTGGTGACATTAGTTGGTGCTGCATATGTGCCCAAGCCCCAACTCGAACGGAATATGGAATAAGGCCGTGTTTAAGGACCCAAGGGGTATATGGATGTTAGAGTGGTAAAAAATACGCTAAGTCTCTCATGTCACTTCCCTTTTGAGAAGTCACAGGTAGGGTAAGTAACTGAGTCGCACCCCACCCCACCTGGCCTCAGAGGTTGAGCATATAATATAATGATCATGATTGTGGTTCTGGTGAAAGGACAAAATTGATGTTGTCTGGTAAAACTTTACCATCGTATTTGATGTGTAATTTTAACAAATAAAGTTGATTCGGTAAAACTAAAATCATCCTTTAAAAATGAAACATTTAAACTTTCATCTCGCCTATTAAGGATGAAATTTACCCTTTAATAAATATAAATAAAATTTTAGAAAATTGTTGTGGTGTCTTCCCTCTAAAAAGTCTATGTTGGACTCTTCCGCCTACTATAAGATTAGTAGGAGAGAAGGCCTTGGGGGAACAGTCAAATAGATTGAACGCTGGCTCAACCGACACACACTCACTAGCCGTGTAATACTCTTCTGTTGTACTATTGTTTAACATATGATATATCGATAACATTTATTTTGTTATTTCTTTAACCATTTACTTGGTCACAACAAAAATAACCAAAGCAAATTATAAGAAATATTTTTTTTATAGATATGACACAATTATTTACCCCTGTCTTAATATTAAGTCCGATAAAGCAAAACTGGCAGTTGCTCTCGAAAACAACTTCCAATAGTTGTTAACTGGGGCAAGACATGACTAAACTGCTATCCTTTAATCATCTATGGGAACCAGGATAACAACTCACTTCAGCTGCTTGGTCTCATGTTTTCTACTGACATGAAATGACGTGATTATATTGAATCAATTGCCAAGTCAGCGTCATGTTAAAACAATTTTTTATATCTAAATCCATCTTACACATTAATAAATCTACCATTCGTCTGTGAATTGCATATTACTGCCAAATGTGATCTGGTGGTGCTGCTATATATCTCGAGATCCACGACAGAATTCCAACGGTCTGTAATGTTATCGGTCCTGACCTGGCATCTCAACTTCAGTCTTTTTGCAGGCAGCCTGATGTAGCTTCCCTCTGTCTTTTCTATGCATATTTTCATGAGAGTTGCTCTAATGAGCGTTACTCTATCGTTTTATTGTTGAAATATTTAGATGTAACCGTAAGGCTTATTGTAATAGTTTCTTTTCTCACACTTTCCACATCTGGAACTTTTTAATTCTCTTCAACTCTCAATAACCTCTTGCGTCTTAGTGGCATTAGCGCCTTCTCGCTTGGTGTGAAATGGTTTTAAAAAAAGAACATGCTAAATATAACCATCGTAGTAATAAAACAAATGTCGGATTTTAAAAATCCATTAATTGCTTAAAAAACTAGTTAGGCTATGATGGTTGCGATCTAATTTCAAGCAATGCTATCGCTTGATCCATCCACAAATATGAAGTGTGTTGGTGTCGTTTTAAGTCCTGCTAAGGTCTTACATTCTCTTCCACAGATGTGGCAACGTTGGAGGTCTTTTTCAGTAGTTATTACATAACGTATAATGAATGACTTTTCTCTGTGAACGTCTTTGATGAAATTTTAGGCCTGCCCTATTTAGACAAACACAAACAGATTCATTACACATTAAATCAAATTTTATAGCAACAATTTCAAAGAAATTAACAGCATAACTTTTATGAATATCTATCGCTTGAGTTTTTCAAGTTCAACATGATTCATTTCAAAGTCTCTCCTCTTATCATTGTGCATTGCTTTCCAACAGGATGAACGATCGACGGCGACATTTTCCCAGTCGTTTTGCCTGATGTCGACCTTCTGTATAGCTTTCTGAATCTATAAGAAATTGCTTAGGAATTCTATCGTCTTTTATCTTTTGACCACGTATCCAAACCCCCATCGCAAACAGTGTTGAAGGACCAGAGTATCTATACTGATAGGCTGATTGTATACTTAAGTAAAAATGGAATGCTTTCATGGTTACCTGCCGGTTTTCTGTGAGCATTCAAGAACCTACGGGAGGGGGTTACCGCAGATTGAGGAGCATATTTACTAATAATAATAATAAATAAATTATAGATAAAGTGTTATTTTCATTAACTGTTTTACGTACATAAACAGATTTGGGGGGGGGTACATAAAATTTAGTTTGAATAAAGAACAAAATGCACAATTTTTTTAATTAAAGAACAAAAATTTACATCAATTAATATGCATTCGTTTATTCTTCATTTAAGATAAATAATTGTTAAACTCAAAAGTTTGTGCATGTCCTTCCGAAAAAAAAATCCCGTACAGAAAAGATGATTTTTTTTTAAAGTTAAAAAAAAAATGTTTGTACAAGTAATTGCTACGTATGTGCATGTACGTGTGTCTGTGTGTGTATGTGTAATAGTGTGTGTTTGTATCATTTCAGCATATTACAAAGTATACAATAATAATGATTTCTATGTGACAAGAAATATATGACTGATGTCATTTTAGATTGCAATTTCCTATTTTCAAGCAAACTGACCTTATCGGCTGACTTAACAAAACCTGTTTGTTTATATATATATATATATATATATATATATATATATATACTCTCCGTCGAATTTGACGTATGAGGGTCAAGCAGATCAGTTCCAAGGAAACCGACAGCAGCACATGAGATTTGATTATAGTGATGAAGGTTTCGTGCAGGACCATCCACACTTTTTGAAGGGACTAAGTGCCACAGGGTCCCCAAACGACCCTCCGCAGGTTTTGAATTCAGAGTTGTCCTTCTCCTAGACCAGTTGTCTTCCAAGGCATAGCTGGAAGGAGAAGAAGAGGATTTATATCTTTCCCAAGGTTATTAGCACGTAAGTGAATGTAATGGATTCGACTGGAATTCGAACTCGGCTCTCCGATTCCTCAATCCAAGCCGCTATCCATTACTCCACTGTGTATCATATATATTTCTTGTGACGCGTTTCATCCTTCATCGGACTAAATTTGTTATGTTGGTGCGACTACACCTGCGCATGAACGATGAATGCTGGGAATTTAAAAATATTTTTTGTATATATTTAATCTAGCCAGTTTCCTGACAAAATGGGAAAATTCCAATATTATACGCGATTCGTTCTAAAGTTAAGTCTATTTTGTAATTAATTTTCCACTCTCAATTCAAGATACAGAGTTGTGTATCATATATGCCACATCTGAATATGTCTATATGTGCATATGTTAGCGACTCGGAACTAGAAACAGGCGAGGAGCGTTCGAATGACAGTCGACTTCGTTATGTTCACTTTCGCACAAATATCCTCGGTAAAGGTATGAATTCATCTCTTCTAAATCTATGAGTTAAATAGCAAGGCAGACTGAGCTCTTTAGCCTTGCTTGGCAACCAGTCTAGGAGAAGGAAAAGAAAAAGAATTGCAAACTGTGTAGCGGAGAAATGAATATTCTGCTAATTCCATGTTTTCGAACTGTAAAAAGAAAGGCTACTAAAACAAAGGACGAACGCAATATGAAAGAGAATCCAGGCATTTCAAAAGCAGCGAAACAAATTTAATATCACAAGTAACGCGTACAAAATTTAAAAAAACGAACAGTCATGAGATATTTTAAAAATTAAAATATCTCTGTTGTAAAAGAGAATAAAGATAAAATCATTACTTAATCTTAAATCTTAGAATCGCAGGAGTCAAAGGGAATGTGCCGGTCGAATAGTAGGATTAAATGAATGGTATTTTGAAGTGTCCACTTCGAGCGGCATTTTCTCCACTAATCTTATCGGATCGTGTTTGGGCTTTTCTACGAACTGAGGGATTCATCATTCTCATTGGTTTACGCATGATTGAGATTATTTAAGTGAGGTTTTTGATAGGTGAGAGTTACGTCCATGTTTTTTGAAAAGTGAATTGACTTCGAACAATTTCTGCTAATGTAGAGATTACGACAATATAGACGAAGGTGGCAAACTGTTAATATATAATTCAATATTTGTACTTTAGTAAATTTCTGATACACCCTGAAGAGTGGATGGACTGATTTCGGTGGGGGGGGGCGTCCATCTACGAACTATAGAGACGGGATATTGAAGGTAAAATCAATCAGTTAAGAGACAAACGTTTTTTTTATACATTTATTAATTTTTATACTTGTATTAATTCTCTCTCTCTCTCTCTCTCTCTCTCTCTATATATATATATATATATATATGTATATATATATATATAACATTTTATAATTTTTTCATATAGACAAAAACAATTTACACGCAACAAAGATGCGACTTCGTTTTCGTGCATTTATTTGTACATCGACTGGTGAGAACCAAAATGGTTATATATATATTTATAACCAAAATGGCTATATATATATATATATATATATATATATATATATATATATATATATATATATATATATATATATATATATATATATATATCATGCAAACCAATCAACGCCATGAGACACGGATTGGACAACACGCGCCTGCCAATATTAGACGAGGTGCTGAAAACAGTAGCAGATGCTTGAATCAAACGGCTTGCGGGTCTGCTATCGGGCAGCATTTGATAGGTAACCCAGTATGTGCTGTCAAGTACACGGATACAGCATTTAACATTTTATGCAAAGAATGGTCAGCCAAACACTTGCGAATCTTGAAAGTAGTGTATACAAAGTTACATCGATCGTCTCTGTGTAGACACAAAGAGAATTTTGTTCATTCTTTGTTTCTGTTAGGAGGGCTGTGAGTAAAGTTTTATTTCTATTTTATACTCACTAGGAACCTATACACTTTGCTTTGTTGCCATATTCCTATTTTTTCCTCGTTTCAGTATTTCAAACTTAGTCATGGTTTCTCATTTAACCCTTCTGTATTCAGTTGGGTTTCGCTGTACGAATTTGTTTCATTTTACTTATCTAAGTAGATACCAATGTTTACTTCTGAAGAAGTGTTGGGCGAAAAAAAGGGTCATTTAAAGAATGCGTTTTTGCATATTTAAGGCAATATCTATCTCTCTCTCTCTCTCTCTCTCTCTACATATACATATATATATATATATATATATATATATATATATATATATATATGAATTTTGAGGGAGAGCTGAAAATTTCGCGTAATTACGGAAAATGTATCATACCTTACAAAAATTCTGTTGTTTTTTACAAGATTTTATAAGTAGGTCCGGGAGATAACTTTTCAGCACAAACTCGTATATATATATATATATATATATATATATATATATATATATATATATATATATATATATACTTTCGATCTTTTCCAAGATCGTCTTAGAGGTAAATTACAAAGAGAAACTTATTGTAATTGTGGTGGTGTTTTATAAAAACACGCTTAAAATAATAGAAAATTAGTTGTGAATAATTTTAAATTATTTAAATATGTTAATATTTAAATATCTATAAATATTTTAAAATTTAAAATATATTCGTTATAGCCATGAAACTTTTTGTAAAACAAGTGTTTCAATATTAGGAACCTGGCCGTCAAATATATATATATATATATATATATATATATACATACAGTGAACCCGGATATAAGAGAGTTGTCGAGACCGGATAATAAGTCTCTTATATCCGGGTTTATCTTATATCCGGGTTTGGTCTATTTTGTTTAGGTAAGTATGGCTCTAATTTGGGACCAGAGAAAATCTCTCTTATATCCGGGTTTCTCTTATATCCGGGTCTCTTATGTCCGGGTTACACTGTGTGTATATATATATATATATATATATATATATGACATACAGTGCAAAAGGGGAAGCTACCTACACGATAGTCATTTACTTACTTACATAATTCAGTTCAAAGTGTATTATCCAAAGAACTATTTGTATCTATATTTACATATATGCAAAAAAAATGGCTGAGAAGAGCTTAAGCATATGCAAGCATAAGTTTATCTGAATCTGAACGTGTCGACCTGAAAACACGGTCTTCACTCTGAATTAATGGCCACAATCACAACACGTATCCGTCCGGATATGACGTATTCACGCATGCGTTCTTCTAAATATCCATCAAGTCACGTGAGATGACTGCTTTTGTTTCGCCATGGAATCGTCGCCCAACACATTTTACAGTGAAATCTCAGATTATTAGTAATTCGTATCGATAGATTCCGGGTTGAACAGACCGAGAGTGATATTGCTACATTACAAGGCCGTAAAACAGACGGCAGGCACGCAAGCACGCACAGGCATGCACTAATACAGCCTGACGCGTACCTAGTCTGGCTGTGTGTGCGTGTGAGCGTGCGTGTGAGCACATACATTTCGGAGAACATATTTGGTTTGATATTTTGGTGTGCTAGCAGACAGTGACATTTAATTTTTTATATATATTTCATAATATATTTAATAATATATTCATAGGTGTTTGAAAATCCTGTCAGAAAAATTATTTATATCTCCGAGAAAACAATAAGAATAATGGGTTATCTATAATACGCATTCGTTTATTTTTTTATACCTACATACATACATACACACACACAAACACACACATATATATATGCATGTATTTGTAAGTGTATTGTACTTGTATATGCACTTAAACAAATGTTCATATACGCACATACACACACAAACTTATATAGATATATATATAAAGATAGATAGAAAGATGCAGATATAGATAGATAGATAGAAATGAACCGACTGTGATAGATAGATAGATAGATAGATAGATAGATAGATAGATAGATAGATAGATAATTTTTTTTGCGACATAAAGAGAAAGGGGAGCAGGATACATTCTAAATACAAATTGGCATGAGATATTATAAATAATTAATTCAGCCTGAAGATCCGAAAGGAGAAACTGCAGTATCGGTTGAGGTATCGATATATCTTATAAAACGTCTAGGAATTGCTCCACAGTTGATGTGTTTACCAAAAATGTCTTAGAACTAGTCATTTCGGAAGAGGTTTTGGCCCGTAGGTGAGTTAAGTGAATGTAGTGAATGAATATATATATATATATATATATATATATATATATATATATATATATATATATATATATATATAGTTTTAAGGTGTGCTATATTTATGAGATAAAGGGCTAAATATCAGAGATAGAGCGTATGTAAATATAAAAGTGAACACTGAAGTCAACACTCAGAGACGACAAGCCTGACGATTGCGCCTAACATGAAACAGCCTGTCGCCTCTGAGTGTTGACTTCAGTGTTCACTTTTATCTCTCTCTCTCTCTCTCTATATATATATATATACATATATATATATATATATATATGTATATTGTATCAATAGATATACAGTTATTCTTGATCTATCACAGAGATAAAGGGTAGTTGGGGTAATGACAAAAATGTTTTGATGATACTGGCACAAACGAAACATTGTTGCCCAAATACGTACAATATATATATATATATATATATATATATATATATA
>OZ038487.1:126928855-126951355 GCA_964036315.1 Acanthosepion esculentum
TACCACTGTTCAACCGGTGGCTGTGCATTACGTCATTTTTCTCTACCACTGTTTAACCGGTGGCTGGGAATTACGTCATTTTTCTCTACCACTGTACAACCGGTGGCTGGGCATTACGTCATTTTTCTCTACCTCTGTTCAACCGGTGGCTGGGCATTACGTCATTTTTCTCAACCACTGTTCAAACGGTGGCTGGGCATTACGTCATTTTTCTCTACCACTGTTCAAATGGTGGCTGGGCATTACGTCATTTTTCTCTACCAGTGATCAACCGGTGGCTGGGCATTACGTCATTTTTCTCAACCACTGTTCAACCAGTGGCTGGGCATTACGTCATGTTTCTCTACCACTGTTCAAACGGTGGCTGGGCATTACGTCATTTTTCTCAACCATTGATCAACCGGTGGCTGGGCATTACGTCATTTTTCTCTACCACTGTTCAACCGGTGGCTGGGCATTACGTCATTTTTCTCTACCACTGTTCAACCGGTGGCTGGGCATTACGTCATTTTTCTCTACCACTGTTTAACCGGTGGCTGGGCATTACGTCATTTTTCTCAACCACTGATCAACCGGTGGCTGGGCATTACGTCATTTTTCTCAACCACTGATCAACCAGTGGTTAGGGCTCAAAGCGTTAAGCATGGAGTCACTAGTTCGAGTGAGAAAAATGAATATAAATTATTCGGTTTCGATATTTAAACAAATCATAAACATGGCTTCGGGAGAAAGTGGAAAATTATTAAAAACTATCAATTTAATCAAAATCGATTTAACTAAAAATCGAAACCGTATTGTTGTTTTTATACATTTTTCTTCTCACTATGAATTGGATGGTTATGACAAAGGAAAAGTTTTCTTTAAAATTCTTAAAGATTTAAAAAAAAAACATTGTTCAAAACTAAGTTAAAACTTATATTTATTATAAATTCTTTTACCTCTTTTTTTTTTGAATGGCCAGTGACCAAAACGGCTCCCTGTCCCCTCTTCAAAATATGTGAAAAGTGTGGTTAGCAACACTGTGGACGTAAAACAAGGCCTTTCAAAGGGTAGAAGAACTATTGTTGAGTCAAGAAGGAAATGAATAGGTTAAATATTAACATTCTAAGGTTATGTGAAACTAGATTGGCAATTAATAGGGATTTCGTTAGCAATGAACACAGAGTGATATATGCAGACGGAGAGAAACATGAAAGAAGAGTAGGACTTGTACAAGAACAATACACGAAGAAATATGTTCTGAGATACTGCTAACTGTTGGACAGAATTCTGCCGGAATTCCTAGACAAGGTAATAAAGAAAAGCGGAAACAAATGACTAAACTTCAATTCTATGAAGACTGACAATATGGTTGTCAGCAAACGGAATAGCCCAAGATGCAAGCTTTGAATTGGAAATATCAAAATAAAGCAAGTACAGAAATTTAACTATGTGGGAACGGTTTGAATAGATGACAGGAAATATGACACTGAAATCCGAAGTTGTATCGAAATGACAAAAGATGCCTTCGAAAAGCTAAGCAAAGTATTAAGAAACAGGGTAGAGACAAAAGCCTGCTGAACTGCTATGTAATATCAATCTTCCGATATGGCTAGATAATTTCCTCGCAGATGAAGTGGAGACTTGAGGCAACAAAAATGTAGATCAACAGAAATATGCTGAATGGCCGCTACATGTGAGTCATTAGAAATACTTAAGGAAAATGTAAACAAAAAGGGCACATACTTGAAACTTTTGGAACACCTCATGAGGAAAGTGAGTGTGCAGAATTTGACACTCCCAGTATATACTGAAGGCCTCTTACCCAGGAAAGGAGTTAGTAACCGACTTAATGAACATCTACATGGCAGTCAGAACTTTACTAAGAGCTACAAAGGATAGAGGGCGACAATTCTTCGTAAATTAGAGAAACCGTGTTTACGTATGGCAAAAAAAGAAAAATCATTCCTACTGCCAATATGAAAGATAGAAGCCTGGGGAATTTACGATCTTCGTTACAAAAGGAAATACACATAAACATGACTGAGGAAGCTTCATCATATCTCTGCTTCATGTATGCCAAATTACTATTCTCTCTCTGCGACTCACTCTCTCTCTCTCCATATATATATATATATATATATATATATATATATATATATATATATATATATATATATATATAATAAAAAGTTAATGGATTAGACCAGAAAATAATAGTATTAGAAAGTGCTCAACACACGTGTGAAAAAATAAAATAAAAATAAAATATAGAGATCTTAACTTTAAAAATTAGATCAGTTGTATCCGCTACCTTGGTTTCAACCCTACGGTCTCATCAGGCGATTATTATGGAATGACCTCTTATAGCTTTATTTTTTAAAAACTAATGAACGCTACATTTTTGTAAAATAAACAAACGCATGACATTGGGTGTGATACAAAAGAAGGAGGAGGATTTGAAGAAAGGAGAAGAAAAAGAAGAAGAGAGAAGAGAAGAAAAGCAAGGGTTTTATAAATGTATTGGTGGGGGGGTAACTGAAACGTACATTTTTTTTTATCCTGCCTCATATGTACTTAAAAGGAATTTTTAAAATATGTATGCAGGGACTCAAGTCTTCGGATTTCTGGTTCAAAAGGTTCTTTGGATCAGGATATGTTATTATCGCTAATTTTTCCTCTTGGCAGAGGTTGCAAATATTGCTGTGCAAATTTTCCAGCTTACAATCGGATCCCTGGAGTTTTTTTTCTTTTAAATTCCACACCTGGTTAGCTAGTTTTGGATTTTTATTTATTTATTTTACTTCAATTTTCATCTATTTATTTTTGTTTGTTTTCAGTTTTCGATTTTTAAGTGACATAGTAAAGCTTTGTTTTCGTTTACGATATTTGAGATCAGTACTGATTGTTTATTTAGCAGTTTGCGTTGATCTGGGACGGTCATTATAGTTATTTTCCCCTCCAGACAGAGTTTACAGGCTTGGGATTTATTGTTGTAGGACAATACTGTTTCCCTTGATACTTTTGGTGTGATTTGTTTATTATTTTATTTTTCCCAGATGTTTAGGAATGATTATACTGTTCGTGTATTTACTATTTTTCTTAGGTTGAAAGTGACACCTAGAAAATCTACTTCTTTTTGGTTGGTTTTTATGTCTATGTCGAATCCCATATTTTTTAATGATTTTATGATAGTTTTTGTAGTTTTGTAAGTTTTTGGTCTATTAAAGTTTCTTAAGATTATAAGACCGTCGTCCCTATAGAAGCCTATATCATTTTATCGATTATTTTACTTACTTCGTGCAACAAATCGGATATTTTAGGCATTAGTATATACTAGTGTAACCGGGGGTGTATGGGGTGTATCGTCTGTGGTAGTACCTTTGCAGCGAGACGGTCGACCCTGCCTTACTCAGGTGAATTGGGATGCGGAAATGTACTGGTTCACGTCATACTCATACACTTAGCTCGAAGCAGTCACTAGGTACTGCGACGGCCACACCCAGGTCAATGGCATCGGCCTGCTGGCTAAATTGCGTGACGGTAGTAGGGAGGAACGTGTGAAAGGAAGGACGGGGTAACCTCAACATCTGTGGTATTGTTATATCGTGGATTATACGATATAAACAACAAAGTAATCCCGAGTGGAAAGATTACAATAACACAAGAAATCAGGTAACATATAACAATGGTTTATTGTACGTAAAGTACAAATGAGCAAGAGTTCGTAATACTAAGGAAAACAGGAGATAAGTCACGGAGGTTCGTAAGGGTCGCCTTCGCTCTCTCTGTCTCACTCTCTCTCTCTCTCTCTGTCTCACTTTCCTTATTCTTCAATAGCTCGTCCGTCTTTTATAGACTGACCAATCCATGTCGGGGTGTGCCACTATAACACCTTCCCTGAGCTAAATTCTTCCCTAGAATTTTGCTTTCAATATTTTTTTTCTCTTTGGATTTCGACATAGACGTGTAGTCCTCTTCCTTTTTCTATCACTTTTTCTCCTCCCATTCCGAGTTGGTGTATTTTTTTGATTTTTGAGAATCAGTGATTTTTGGAGTCGATGTTACCTCCATCGGTACTTCACTATTTATGGGGGGTTGGATTTGGAAAGCATCGTATAACACTTCCATCGGTATTTCGCTGTCATTTTCCACGGTTTCAATGTATCGGTATCTCATTTGGTTAATATGTCTTTTGCCAAAAAAAATATTTCCTTTTACAATATATATCACTCTACGGATTCTTTTTGACACTATACCGTCCTCCCAAAAACACTTTCCTGACCGATAGTTCTTAAAGAAGACTTTATCGCCCTCTTTATACGTTGTAAATTTTGTGTTTACTTTCGTAAAATATTTCTTTTTCTTATTTGGTAACATCCTATCGAACACTGAACGTATTTTTCTTGCAATCATAATTTCTGCAGGTGATAGATTAGCGTTTCTATTCTGATTTGGTGTTATCCTATATAAACAAACATTTCTGCCTGTCCGTTTGATCTAGGATTGTACGTCGGCGTTGTTACGTGTTCATTTGTCAACGAGTCACAGGAATCTTTAAATTATTTCCCGGTAAACATAGTAGCATTGTCGCTTACAATTGTATTTACTACTCCAAAACGACTAAATACTTCGTCTAACGCTTTTATGGTGTTTGAAGCTGTCGGGTGTTTATGCCTATAAAACTCAGGCCATTTGGAAAAACTATCTACGATTACTAGATAATAGTATCGTTTTAATGGTCCTGCATAGTCAATATGAATACGTGTCCACGGAACGTCTGTTTTTGGCCAGGGTTGAGTCCTTATCAGTGGAGCTTTGGCTGCTAACTGACAACCTTTACATTGTTTTATCATATCTTCTATATTTTGGTCCATTCTAGGCCAATAAGCGTAACTTCTCATTAGCGACTTCATTCTGGACACGTGATATTACGACTCTATCCGCATACATCAGCGTTTCGTCGCATATCGAAAATGGAGACACCCTTAAACCTTTTTTCTTCTTTTCGTTCCACCTTACATGTTTCTTCATGTTAGTAATATATTCATCCATTTTAGCTGCTTTTTTTATTTCTTCCAGTGTCATTGGTGTTAACAAGTACTTCCGCTAGTTCTTCTTCCTCTTTTAGTGCTACTATAAACGTTTCTTCCAGCAATTCAGAGTTTTGGGTGATTAATCTAGATAGACCATCTGCATGTGCGATTTTACTTGATGGCAAGTATTGCATTTTGAAATTGTAGTTGAGTAAAATAATACTCCATCTCTGTAATCTATTTGCAGTATGCGCTGGTACGCCTTTTTTCAAACCAAAAATCGACAGTAGTGGTTTATGGTCCGTTTGCAAAACGAACGATCTACCATGAATAAACCCGTGAAATTTCTTAATGGCGTAAATTATTGCCAGACCTTCTTTTTCTATCTGACTATATTTTTTTCCGCAGGTAATAAGGTTCTTGATGCGTGTGCAATCGGTTTCATTGGTCTGTCCTCGAATTTGTGTAAAAGTACCGCACCAACACCATATTCGCTTGCATCTGATGCTACAATTAATTCCTTTTTCGGATCGTAATGTGCTAATGTTAAATCCGATGATAAGATCTTTTTTATTTTTTGAAATGCTTCTTCACATTCTTTTGTCCAGCACCATTTCTTAATTTGCTGAACCCAGGAATGATTGTAATTTTGTTACATTATCCGGTATAGGCATATTTTTAATAGCTTCTGTTCTATTTGGGGTAGGCTTTCTTCCTTTATGATCAATTATCTGACCCAAATACTCGATTTTGTTCATGCAGAAATCGCATTTGTCAAGGCCCACTTTAAATCCGTAATTCTGTATTCTCTTGAATACTTCTCGAACATGATTTTTGTGCTCTTCCAAATTTTGGCTCTTTATCAATATGTCATCTAAGTATGCCATTGCGAATTCAAGGCCAGCCAGCATCGTATCCATAATTTGTTGAAACACACTTGTGGCTACCTTCAACCCGAACGGCAAACGTTTTAAGTTGTATAGCCCTCTATGTGTATTGATAGTTAGATACTTTGTACATTCTTCCACAACTTTGACTTGTAAATAAGCTTCGAACAGATCAATTTTCGAGAAAATTTTTCCTCCATTCAGCCTCGAGAAAATTTCTTCAGGCGTAGGAAGAGGATAGCTGTGGTCCTTTAGACATTCATTCAACCCCGTTGAAAAATCAGCGCATACTCTTATTTTCTTATTTTTCTTTTTACGTACACCGTGGGTGATGCCCACTCAGAGTAATCTACTTTTTTAATTACTCCAATCTCTTCTAGTCTTTGTAATTCTTTGTCTATCATTTCCAATGACGAAAATGGTACCTTTGTTTTCTGCTTAAACACTGGTTTTGGATTATCCTTTAACTCAAACTTTACTTCAGGCTTAGTACAGTAACCTAGTCCGTCAGCAAATACTTTCTTAAATTCATCTTTTAAGTCTTCAACGAATTTTTCTGTCTGTCTACTATTTTCTATATTCGACACATTTAAGTTTCTACAAAACGTGTTAATTGGTTTTTCCCATAAATTGAATAACACAATCCAGTCAATACCAAATAAATTTGAATTTCTTCCAGATTTTTGCCTTGTACGTTTTATCGTCAAATGACACTTTCGCGTAAAATTCTCCTTTGAATTTTAGCTTTCTTCCAGAAACACCTCTGGCCCTTTTCTGAGTGTTTTGTAGTTTTGGTTGTCCAATTTTCTTCCATGTAACTTCGTCGATTATAGATATGTCACTTCCGGTATCAAGCAGGCAGCTAATAGTTCGACCATTTATTTTAACGTCTACATACTTTCTTCCTTCATTATTTGTATCTCTATTAGATAGAACTGTATTTATCCTTTTGGACTTCTGATGTTTTTTCTTTTTGCAAACAGTAGCTTTATGACCTTTTCGACCGCATTCATAACATATTTTATTTCTAAAATAACACTTACTTGTAGCATGGTTTATTCCAACACATGCTTTGCAGTAGTATTTTACTTCCTTGTAGACTCGTTGTTTAACTCTTTTTACTCGGGCAATATTTTTCTCCTCTATACTTATATTGTCCCGTTTTATATTGAGTAATTTCTGACATTCCTCCGTAACTTTCTGTAACGTTACTTCTGTATCTTGTTCCATAATTGCCAGTATTCGTGAATGAATTTCTTTATCCTTTGTTGCAGTTAACCCTCGAGCAAAAATTAAACACTTAAACATGTCTTCTTTAATTTTGTTGATCTTGACTAATTCACACTGAGAATTCACTTTTTCTGCGTATGAAATAAAGTCGTCTTCTTCCTGTTTAACCATATTTAAACATTTATAACGTGTAAGAAATAAACTTTCACGTTCACCAAATATTTTAGACAATATTTCAATCGTTTCTTTGAACGATATATCCTCCGGTTTCTTTGGTAGAATGAAATTAGTGTAATTGGTGTTTTCCCGAGCACCTAATTTTTGTAATAGTATTATAATTTTTTCTTCGTCAGACCATAACTGACATCTTTTTGAAAAAATTGTTTCGTACCGTCTGAAGTACGCTGAAAAAGTTACACCTTCCATAGGTTTGTAATGGAATTCTGAAAGTGAATTAGTAATCCCTTCAGCAGAGAAAAATTTTGATCCTTCCTTTTGATCGACTTGTTTTGTTAATATCTTCTCCAAGACTTCTTGCTGCTTTAAAATTTGCTTTTGTAAGTCTAACTGCTGTTTCTGCTGTTCCTGCAGTTGTATCTGTTGTTGTTGTTGATACTGTAATTGTTGTACTTGCAATAATTCGATTTGTTTTTGAATCGATTTATTTTGTTCTTCCCAATGTGTCTGTTGCTGCTGCATAGCAGAACACATGGTTTTCGAAAATTCCAAGAACTCTTCCATATTACTTTTTTAAGGCACAACAAAAATAAAAATCACTGTACCGTTAGTCGATAAACTAGTCCAGCGACTGGTAAAAACGTATTGCCATGTACCCAGGGTAGTTGTTACGTTGAAGGGTACTGCTTATACTGACCATTTCCTGTCCATATGTCTCTAGGTCGCCACTTATGACTGTTGATCGATGTTGTAAGCAGCGAATGATCCCTTTCTTTACGCTATATGGATGGTGGCAGTTGAAATTGAGGTACTTTGTTAGTGAAACTAGATAGTCGGAACCATTTAGGAGCCATTGGTGGTTGAGCTAGCACAAAGTCAGACGTCATCGTGACCGAGGGGTTAACCGTACTGGCCTTGCTCAGAGAGCTGACAACTCTCTTTCTCAGAAACTGTAACATAGTCGCGGTATACGCCACAGGTGGGCTCTGTGACTGTTGAACAAACACAAATGTTCCTGAGCAAGCGTCTGCAATAGGGATTGGTTAACCGCCATAGTAAACGGGTAAAGTCGGATACAAGCGGCTAGCCATTTGCCATTTATAAATTCATATCTTCGCAAACAGATATTGTCATCTTATTTCGAGGTAAAAAGTGCGTTTAATGCTCCGATATATATATATATATATATATATATATATATATATATATATATATATATATATATATATATATATATATATATATATATATATATAATCATTTATTTTTTGCACGTATTCTTTTTGCATGATTTTGAAACAGCACGGTTCAACAAAAAGAACCGATTATTTTTTGCACTATTTTTTTCTACTTTAACTCGGTTCGGTTTGAACAACTGTCCTTTTGTGACCACCGAATTTATTGCAAGTGGAAAAGTAAATGATTAAGTAACAACAATCAATTGTAATTTGCAAAACGCCGAAACTCTATGTAACAAGATTAAGTAACAATTTAGCGAAGTAAAATAAAATACAATCTATTATTTTGTTCCGTATAGTAATCCCTCACTCTCCGACGTGGAAAGGACTCATGCACTGTACAGACCTTTGGCTGCGTATAACCGCTTCATCAGAAGGCGCACGGCTGTTGTTGTTAGCATCTAGAAGGCCTCCAAATAGCCAATAAACTTGGAAATCATTTTCTTACAAATGATAACAATGTTGAATGAGTTGTGCAATTCCAAGGTTATTTGAAAATGATTATAGCACGTTATGAAGAATCATATAAAGAACTAACCAAAACAAAATCACCGTCTCTGATAACCGAATTCTTATTCAAAACCAGTGAAACAAAAGAAACACAAGATATTAATTTTATTCAAGATACACATGAAGATACAGCGCCATTAAATATTTCCAGTGACGAGAGTGATTTTGTGCCACCGAAAAACAACAAAAAGCGGCCACATTTATTATCTAGTTGTCACACTGAATGACTATGTTGCACACACGCACACACACACACACACACACACACACACACACACACACACATATATATATATATATGTGTGTGTGTGTGTGTACAAAAATTCAATTTATTTGTATATGAAAATTAACATTTTTTCTTAAATATATTTGGATGGAATTTACCTCTAACTTTCATTTACACTGTATACTGTTTTTTCTTATATGGTTTTATTTTGCACGGTAGACTCTGGAACGTATCCCCCGTACAAAAAGAGAATTGCGAATATATATATATATATATATATATATATATATATATATATGTGAGGAAATATAGTCTTAAAGTGTGGTATATTTATGGGATAAAGTGCTCAATATCAGAGATAGAGCGTGTGTAAATATAAAAGTGGACATGGAAGTCAGCACTTAGAGGCGACAGTCTGTTTCATGCTAGTGCAATCGTCAGACTAGCTGCCTGACGATTGCACTAGCATGAAACAGACTGTCGCCTCTAAGTGCTGACTTCCATGTCCACTTTTATATATATATATATATATATATATATATATATATATATATAGAGAGAGAGAGAGAGAGAGAGAGAGACAGACAGAGAGAGGGGGGACACAGGAATCAATGCTGTAGATTTTTGTAGACTGGGTCTAAAGACCGTATTGAAGCCTGAAACTCATCCTGTATTGATTCCCATGTTTGTATGTCAACGTTTCGCTTCTTGAAGTGACATAAAGCCACATTCATATATGAATCGGACTCACTAATCAGGCCTTATAAGATTGCCTCGCTAAATAATATAGACTATCCATAAATACACAACTGTGAGTTCTCTCTCTCTCTCTTTCTCTCTCTCTTTCTCTCTTTCTCTCTCTCTCTCTCTCTCTCTCCCTTTCTCTCAGTTTTAAGGATGCTCTATGTACGTCAGCGTTCTTTTATCTATTTATTTATTTATTTTTCTTTAACTGCAAGCATGATCTGGGCTTTTCGTCTGTCATGTATTTCTCACTGACGAGGGTTCCACCGTGAAGGCAGCGGTGATGAGGGTCGGGTGGGCGTGACCTTCGCTTGTTGGAATCCAAAAGATGTGCCGGAAGGCCAAGGAGAAACAATAGATGAACATAGCCGCCTCAAAAGAAACATGGCGGATGTACATCGTATGACGGGAGTCATATAAATGCAGCAGAAAGTGTGTGTACCAGCTGAAGTTAATGGAAACTTTCAACGTGTCTGTGTCGATGTGCGTTTGTTGGTGTGTGCAGGGGGGGGGAGACTTTGTTTCCCTTTTTTGCTTTGATGCTTCTATACTTGGATCAGCGCCGTTCACACTTGATTGAGTACACGTTCAGAATTAGAAAAATGCTTTTTGCTACGAGGACTGCTTTTCTCTCCCATTCTCTCTCTCTCTCTCTCTCTCTCTCTCTACAAGTACGAGAATTTTCTCAGCTGTTCGTTGAACAAAAAATATGATGAACTTTGAGCACAAAGTCACATTGCCAGAGAAATCAATGAACAACAAATTTACTATGAATAGCTTGCAAGTTAAGTCTTCTAATTTTTTTACTACTGGAGATGTTCTCTCAAATTGTTGGGAAACACATCGTGTACACACACACAAACACACACACACACACACACACACACACACATACATACATACATATATATATATATATATATATATATATATATATATATATATATATATATATATAAACAAGAAAAAAGTTTTTTCATGTCTAAGGTTTCTTTTTAGGAAAGGAAAAAATACCCAAAGGCAAATACTTACCTAAATAGTAAAGTACTCAAGGCCCAGGCTATCCAGAGAAAGCAAAAATCTCGCTTCACAGCGTCAACTCTTAATGAAATAAAATGTCAAACAAGTTATATGCTTCTTGAATTTCCTACATGAATTTTTTTATAGTTGATAAATAAATGCCTTCTTTAAGAAACTAGTAAATAATTAAAATGTATAGAATTAATTGGTAAATTAATATGCAACTGTTGAATAAAGATTCTTCATATAAGTTTTTTTTTAAGCATATCACCCCAAGCAAGGCTGGAAGCCACTAGTACGCAGGGGGTTACAGAAGGTTTGGAGGAAGAGCAGATAGGAGTGGTAAAGGAGAGGATGTGGAGAAAGATAGTGGATCGATCAAGGCCTGGGGGGTTACAGAAGATTTGGAGCGAGAGCAGATAGGAATAAAAGGTGAAAGGATGTGGAGAAGGGAAGAAGATAGATGTCGATTGGCGTTACACTTAAATAGTTGGAGATTGTATTTGTCAGGGAAACAGGAATAAGGAAGGGAGTTCCACAGGCGAGATGTACGAGACATGAAGCTATTGGAGTAGAAGAGACGTCTACATCTAACAGTTTCAACGGTGAAGGGGTGAGAACGGGATGCCAGCCTCGTAGGACGTTTAAATTCATGAGGCCTAGGAACCAGCGAAAGCAGCTCCTCGGAGCAATTACCGTGAAAGTATTTATAAAAAAGAAAGAGCGAGGCAACGTCGCGTCTGTGAGAGAGAGACTGCAGACGAGATGACAGATCGGGGCCAATTACATTGCATATCCGTTTCTGGATCTTATCTAGAACCCTGAGGCAAACAGCAGGGGCTCCAGACCATATATGGCATCAATACTCCATGCAAGGGCGAATGGTCGATTTATAGATTTGGAGGATAGATTCCGGGGAGAAAAATTTCCTGGCTCGGCACAGGGAGCCAACTTTCCTTGCGGTGGATGATGCAATTGACTCGATGTATTTGTGCCATCTCAGATCAGCGGACAGCGTGAGACCGAGCAGCCGCAGAGAGGAGCTCTCAAGAAGTTGGTCATCAGACATTCTAATGGGATGCAGGGATGGATCCTTGTGGTGGTTAATAGAGAGCAGTTTAATTTTAGAGGCGTTAAAGTTAACCGTCCATTTCTTGTCCCAGTTCACAACCGATTGGAGGTCCTTTTCTATCCGAGATGCCAGGTTAATTTTGTCAGCATCACTGGATTTGTGTTTGAGGCAGGAGTAAATTGTGGTGTCGTCCGCATAGATGCCGACTTGGGAATCTATGGCGTCAGGAAGGTCGTTTATGAATATGAGGAACAGAGTAGGGCCTAGGATGGAGCCTTGAGGAACACCTGCATTAGTGGAATAGGAGCTGGAGATGAATCCATTGAGAACGACCTTCAATTCACGGTTTGACAGGAATGATTGTATTAGGTCAAACAATCGACCTGTGATGCCATAACCCTGGAGCTTGCAAAGAAGGCCGGAATGCCAAACTCTATCAAACGCTTTGGAGATGTCAAGGGCCACGGCACGAGCTTCACCGTTATTATGAATAGCTTGGAAGACAAATTCAGTGATGGCCGTAAGCACATCAGCTGTAGATCGGGCAAAGCGGAAACCATATTGCTTGTCTGAGAGCAGATCATGGTATAACAGGTGATTAATCACATCGGTGTTGATAATGGCTTCGAAGACTTTGCCGAAGAGGGGTAGGAGACTGATAGGACGGTAATTAGAAGGGTCGGAGGGGTTACCAGAGTTCTTAAAAACAGGAACAATGGTTGAGGACTTCCAGCAGTCAGGAAAGCAAGACTCCTTGAGGCAGCGGTTGTATAATTTAGAGAGGGCAGGCGCCAGTTCAGGCGCACATTTATTCAGGACAATGGCTGGTATCCCGTCACCACCAGTAACCTTGTGGTAATCTAAGTTAGAAATAATGCCCAATACCAACGACGGGGCTATGTGCAATCCGCTCAGAAGGGCCTCGGTTCTGAGAGGGAAATCGGGCATGGGTACCCCGGAAGAGTCTAACGTTGAATTGGAAGAATACTTCCGAGCAAAGCCTTCAGACTTGTCGGCAGAGGTGGTTAGGACCTCAAACTGATTGAACAGGGGAGGAATGGAGGGTTTGCTATTGTTCAGAACGCTCTTGCAGAGGCGCCAATAATCTTTGGAGCCGAATTTGCGAGATGCAATACGTTCCTTCATCCGAACAGCAAATAATGACTTAGCTTCGTTGAGGATACGCTTACACTCGTTACGGGCAGAGGTGAATAGACGTCTATTGGAGTCGGACATATCACTACGAAAACGGTAGAAGAAGTTCCTATGGGCAATGACGGCCGAGCAAGCAGCTGTGAACCAAGGGGAGGAGCGCGGTTTGACCTTGAATTTCCTGGAGGGGATGAAAGCGTCGATTTCAGCTTTAACACAGGAAGAGACCTCTGAAGCACAATCTTGAATGGGGAGCTTAAATACAGCATCCCAGGGGACATCGCGGAGGAAGTCACGAAATGAGTCCCAGTCAGCCCGTTGGTAGCAGAATGAGGTTCTGGTGGTAGGAGGCTCCTTGCAGGGTGTGGGGCTGAAGGAGATGCTAACAGACACTACAGCATGATCGGAGTTACCGATAGGACAGAGCTGCGTGGCACTACAAGACTCAGGGATGGAGGTAAAACACAGGTCGAGGAGTGAGGCCTTACAGTCACGGTTGTAAGCAAAACGCGTGGGGAAATCAATTATCTGTGTGAAGGATTGAGAGACTGAAAAGTTGAGAGTATGAATGCCTGCGAGGTCGGTAGTAGCATTCTTAAGCCACTGGTTGTGATGGGCGTTAAAATCGCCAAACACAAATATGCGAACGAACGGAAGGAGAGAGAGGGCCCTATCTATGCTGTCAGAAATGACCGAGTATTCCACAGTCCTGAGAGGATGGAGAGCGGTAGAGGAAGAAAAGATAGCTTTCAGCATTGAGAAGAGACACAAGTATGAATGATCCGGCAATTCGAGAGAGCACTCTCTAGCCAGAGGGAGATGGTCCTTGACGTAGACACGCAGGCCATGCATGTGGGTTAGAGAGACTTTTCTGAGGAGAGGAAGGTATCCAGGGATCGAGAGATCAGAGGAAGGGATAGAGGAGTCAAGATTGGTCTCACACAGGGCCAGTATATCCGGGAACTTAGCAATGAGGAAAGATTCAACACTGCAGAAGTTGGTTCTAATGCCACGGATGTTGGAGAAGGAGATATTTAAAGGTTTGGGTGATTTTTGGAAGGCTGGTTTAGGTTTATATTTCTGGTTTTTGTAATTCATGTGGATAATTGGTGTTGGAAAAAGAGAAGGTCTGAGTTAAAGGAAGCCGACGGTTATCACCCATGACGCGGGCAGAGAGGGGGTTTGGCACAGCCTGAATCATAATGTGGCCTCAGGGTTGCCCACCGGAGATGACTGCAGGGACACCTATCCATGCGCGACATGGCACTACAGACACCCCGATATTATGCAACTGTTGATCAGAGCGGCTGCTCAAGACGCTACGCAAGAGTTAGGGCTCCTAACTACCAGTCGGAAACAGCAACCAGGGAACTGTCAACCGTGTACCCTCAGAATGAACAGCCAATGCCACAGACTGCACGCATCACGGGAGAAACACATCGGTACCAGTACAGAGGCCAGAGAGAGAGAGAGAGAGAGAGAGAGAGAGAGAGAGAGAGAGAGAGAGAGAGAGAGAGAGGGGTCCGGGAACCCCTTCCTAAACACGAAACAAGGTTTGAGTCTCTAATCCTGTCCAATAGAGGGGGAAGGAGTGTAGACCGGGCGGTAGGAAAGCCTACCTACTCCTATTATATATAACATATACAACGATGACAACAAAACAATAGAGGGAGATGTAGTAGGGATAGTCGCAGGGCTGATACTAGTTGATAGTACCGGGGGATAGGAATGACATTGTATTGTACACATTCACAACAGTAAGTTTTAACTTAGTTAAAGTCCCATTGACCTATATTTAAAAAAAATGTAATATTACGAGTTAGGTTAGAAAACTTACTTCTAAAATAAGATATGTTAGGGGGTCCAAGAACGAGGGTTAAGAAAAAGCAAAAAAAAGCAAAAAAAATAATAATAATAAAATAAAAATTACATATACATACACAAGAAAGACAGAATCTAGGGTAGAGTGGGTTCATACTTAATCGGACAGAGAAAATGTTCGCTTGACGACTACACGTTTCGCAAGACACTAGCGAAAATTTACGGCTTACCTATTCCATGCCAAGCAACAAGTTATAACGAACGCAGTGGTGGTGGTGGTGGTGGGGGGGCGAGCGGGTTGTCAAACGGTCATTCATCGACCCATTCAACCCCAACAGTGGGCTTGGCTAGCGTGCTATTAATGGAGAATATTCAAATCAACACGATGAAGAAACGGTCAGATTTTAATAACACAAACCAATCAATGTAAAATGTCAAAAATACCAATCAAATACCAATACATCCATGCAAGATGTTACTAATACTACCAGGAGATTAATAAAAAATGATATTAAATCCGAATTAATCTTACAAATAGAAAGATATAAAATATAAGGCGTAACGCAGTACAATTAAAATATAAGAAAAAGCATAATCAAATCCAAAGTTTAACTAAATTTTAACGAAATAAGGTAAACTATGTTTACAATTTATTATTAATTCATTCCTTTGATTTAACAAGGAATTTTTATTGAATCTGATAATTTCCAATTTTTCATGAAAGCACAGAAGACTGGGTTCATATAATGATCTGCATGTTCTTGCTATTTAAAACAAATTCCATTTCACCTTAGGAGTCTTATTACCATCTTTTAAACTCGCAAACTATTTAGAAAGTGATGCATTATTTCTGTAATATTGGTGGAGGACAAGGTATGTTGATACCACCTAGTCTTGAAAGAATTCTTAATACTACCAATATAGAACATTTCAACCGTCGTATTCTCTATTGTAGAGATAATACAAAGGAAAACAAGAGATTTAATTAAACATTTATTCGGCAACGGGCATTGGTCAGAATTACTACGAATACATTGCCCAGTAACATTAATAATATTTTCCTTGGAATATGTATTATGATCCAGATTATTAAATTGGTTTATAATTTAAAAATTTTATTATTGTGTAATATTACTCTGCTTTGAATTGAGCCGTTTTTTTAAATTAAATGTTACGAACGTTGGGATTGTACTCTATGCGCTCTCATCTTACCTATATATATATATATATATATATATATATATATATATATATATATATATATATGTGTGTGTGTGTGTGTGTGTGTGTGTGTGTGTGTAAATAAGTAAAAACTAAAATAGGTAAAGTGTTCTTTAAACTACTAGAACAAAATTTCCCAAAGACTAATAAATTATACAAAATATTTAATAAAAACACTGTCAAATTAAGCTATAGTTGTATACCCAACGTAGCTATCTTAATTAACGGATATTACACGAGAAAAACTAAGGATAAACCACAGACTGCCCATCCTAGATGTAATTGTAGGAATAAGAAAACCTGCCCCCTCCAGGGAAAGTGCCAGGAAGAGTGTGTAATGTATCAAGTTAAAATATACAAGGATATAGTTAATAACAACGACGAAAACCCTAAGATATACATAGAATCCACTCAAAATGTTTTTAAAAACGGTATTATAACCATATTAGTAGCTTCAATAATGAAAAACTTAAACATAGTACTACGTTATCCACCTATATATGGAAATTTAGACGTGACAATAATAGAGAACCCATTTTGAAATGAGAAATATTAAAAAGATGTCCCAGATATAGAGCAGGTAGCAAAGTTTGTCACCTATGTCTAGCGGAAAAACTAGCAATTGCTTTAAACAATGAACCTGACCACTTACTAAATTCAAAAACTGAAATTTTAAGTAAATGTAGACACAAAAAACGTTGGTTGTTAGATTAGGGCCCCCTCCTTTTGGTTATTTTTTATAACTTGGTTTTATTTTTGGAATAAAGGTTTACCCATCCCGTCGTCTGTGTTTTATTTTTCGTTCTTTCTTTTTCTTTTCTTTTCTTTTTCCTTTTGCTTTTTCTTTTGTTTTGGTCACGTGGTCATGATTTTATATTTGTAGGCTATATATTCCGTTCTCACATTACCTCTTTAGCCAGTACTCCCTGACGATCCGCTTAGGTGAAACCGTGGTAAGTTTGTCTGGCTCTTTAGGTTTAATTTAGGTTTGCTCTACTTAGCGTATTGAGCACTTTAATTAGTTATTTTACTTACTCGTATCGGTTTTTTTTTGGACTCTGAACTTGGATTCTAGACGATTATTTTCGGCTGACATACATGTTCTCTGTTCTTTCTTTTTTTGTACCATTTTTTTCACTTTGGTATTGGTTTGTTTATTTGCAAATCAAGGCACCTAAGGTTTTCCGGACGAGTATAATTTTTTATATTTATAAGATTACAACTAGTATATATATATATATATATATATATATATATATATATATATATATATATAAATCTAAAGAGCCAGGTAAACCTACCTAGGTTTCACCTAAACGGATCGTCAGGGTACATTAGGTTTGCTCTACTTAGTGTATTGAGCACTTTACGTAGGTAATTTTACTCGTTTTGGAGTTTTTTTTCTTTGGATTCTGAGCTTGAATTCTAGACGATTGTTTTCGCCTCAATTTCATGTTCTTCTTTTTTTATTCCTCATTTTTCCTTGGGTACTGGTTTGTTCAACTGCAAGTCGGGATACCTAATGTTTTTTCAAGCGAGTACCACTATATATCTATATCTATATCTATATATATATATATATATATATATATATATATATATATATATATATATGGGCGAGTAAGATAATGCTATTGTTATTTTAGACTTCACTTTCCTATTTTTTAGTTGTTCATTGTTTCCTAAAATAGAAAATCTAAATTAGTTTGGTAAATCACATCAGTTCCCCCTAAAAACTCGATAAAAGTCAAAGAAGGTTTTGTTATTCGCTGAAAACGAATCAGGTTTACATTAACGACTTTCCTATTCCGATATGAAACATATTTTTATTCAAAATTCACAGAACGTTGCCCAGATTTTTACGTGTGTAAGGCAAGAAAATCTTTCGCGCAGATGCAATGATTTATGATTGAAGTGTTTGCACGCGTTTGTCATTAAGTATAAATCCAGGCGACCTCGAACAAGGAACGCTTATGACAATGGACGATATTGTAGGAACAATAACATTACTTAAGCGAAGTTATTTGCGTGAGAAAATCTTCTGATCGTAATAGTATGGCACCCTTCAATCTATAAATAAAACTTTATATGTAAATGATTGCAAATGCAGATAACAATTGCACTATATTTTTCGAAATCTGTTTATAATGAGACAGGTGCGAGACGTACGCGAATATCCGACAACAGGCATTTTGGCCACAAAACTCACTTGATTCATAGAGCTTTTGTTCTTTCTTTCTTTCTTTCTTTCTTATACATCAAATTATTCCGATACATGTGATTTAGTTTGGGTGTTACTAAAGAGCTACGACAACTACTAAGTCGAATTTCAACTTTGCAGGGTTACTTTCTGATCAAACTAACAGCTTTAAATGAATGGTAACTTCGATACGATAAACATTAATCTTAAATGCAGCTATGCAATGAAAAAGCCTATGAACATGTGTTGAGTCTTGACTCAATGTTGAATCTCGCCTATTGCATGGAATAATAATGCAACACAAAATGTACTTGGAACAAGAATGTATTATAACAAGAAAGTGTACACAATAAGTACATATAGTATTTCTGTATATTTCTGTGAAGACGTTCCTGGAGAATGGGTTGACTAGTCGCAGTCGATCAGAGTCTCTAGTTGGATCTCGTGATTCTTCCTTCCTCGTCTTCCGGTATCAACCATTATTTATATAGTTGGTAGTCACCTATGCAGATTAGGTGGATTCCACCACAATAACATGTATATAGGTTTATTTTGCATATTTACATTTCTAAGAAAAACATGTATTCGCATAAATTTAAAAATATTCCTCTTTAATGATGTAGAATTCTAATCGACTCAGCTTATTCTCATTTGGCTTTTAGGAAGATTGCAACTTATGCGAGAACCTGTTAACTATCATTGTACAAACAGTGGTTGAGGTGTCTGAAGTTGTCGACTTGTTGAACAAATGGATGCTTGCTGCAACATAATGTTCATAAAGCAATAATGTGAAACGACTCATCCCAATTTTCTGTGAGGACAAGATGTTATTCATCGCATCTAAATCCTAATCTATTGTTCTGGTGGTGTCAGCGAGTTAAGTCTCTCCCAATAGTAATAATCCAACCAAAATAAAAGCCAGGATTTGGAATCGGTCAAACCTTTCTAACCTGAAAGATTGCTATAATGCCATTTCAATCCTCCATAATAATGTCCTTGAGTCAAACGAAAACGAAGTCTGTGTCTGTCTGTATAACTGTGCTTCTATTTTTATGCAAATTATAATTAACAAAAAAAGCATTTTTTCTTAACTAACCCCGAACCTCTATAAATAGTGGGAATTATCAACTCGTTGACCATAATATTTTAGTAATGACCTCTTCACTCTTGTGGTTATCTTAATATTTATGTGAACGCCCAATGCGTTCATTGATAAGTAAAAATGGAATGCTTTCATGGTTACCTGCCGGTTTTCTGTGAGCATTCAAGAACCTACGGGAGGGGGTTACCGCAGATTGAGGAGCATATTTACTACTACTAATAATAAATAAATTATAGATAAAGTGTTATTTTCATTAACTGTTTTACGTACATAAACAGATTGGGGGGGGGTACATAAAATTTAGTTTGAATAAAGAACAAAATGCACAATTTTTTTAATTAAAGAACAAAAATTTACATCAATTAATATGCATTCGTTTATTCTTCATTTAAGATAAATAATTGTTAAACTCAAAAGTTTGTGCTTCCGAAAAAAAATCCCGTACAGAAAAGATGATTTTTTTTTAAAGTTAAAAAAAAAATGTTTGTACAAGTAATTGCTACGTATGTGCATGTACGTGTGTCTGTGTGTGTATGTGTAATAGTGTGTGTTTGTATCATTTCAGCATATTACAAGGTATACAATAATAATGATTTCTATGTGACAAGAAATATATGACTGTTGTCATTTTAGATTGCAATTTCCTATTTTCAAGCAAACTGACCTTATCGGCTGACTTAACAAAACCTGTTTGTTTGTGTGTATATATATATTAAAACGTCTAACCTGATAATGAGTAATAATCATTCTCCAGTTGCTGCAGTTGTTGATAGAACCAATGTTGTGTATGAGTTTAAATGCCCCATGGAAGAATGTTCTTCTAATCCACATACATATATTGGATTTACAACCACCCGGCTCTCCAGAAGATTGACTCTGCATTTAAATAATACTAGCTCCATTAAACAACATATTAAGTCACATACTGTTTCCCTTACGCAATCTGATATACGTAAAATACTTGTAGAAAATACTAAAATTATAGATAAATATATATATATATATATATATATATATATATATATATATACTCTCGACTCTCCCGTCGAATTTGACGTATGAGGGTCAAGCAGATCAGTTCCAAGGAAACCGACAGCCCGACAACAGCACATGAGTTTTGATTATTGTTGTGAGACCGATACTTTCCTACATCATGGACTCTCCCAGTACTATATTATGTGAATGGTAGTATCATGGGAGTAGCACCAGTAATGGTGCTCTGCTGTCGAACTCTCTGTTTGGCAGAGAGGAACTCGGGCGAGGCTTTGCCGCGTGGCAAAGTTTCGTCCGGGGAGGTAGACAGTCCCTAAACTCGTGTATACGGGTTGTAAATGGGCTTATTTTTGGCCAAGCCTACGGTCTCGGTAAGCCCACGTTAAACCGGCCTTGTGCCACATTCGACCCGTGTGTGTGTGTGGGGGGTGTTAAATATCGTAGCACCAGTAATGCGCAGCCGCGTACGATACCAATATCGGACACCACTGGATAGTAAGCTCTGCTTACTCTTACACTATTCTTTGTAACTTTTCTGTTTAATATATCTTTCTTACCTCTAACCTGTGTTCCGTGTTTTCCTTCCGTGGCCCCTACTTCGGGTCCACATCAGTGGCGACAGAGGATTCGAGACACGCACCCACACAGAAACCCCAAAACCCCAGTCCCACATCAGTGGCGACAGAGGACTCGTTTAACCCCACTGGTTCCCACATCAGTGTTGAACTAGAATTTGAGCTGGCATTACTACATCAGCAAACGAAACGCAATAAACATCTACCTTCCAAGGTTACTCAAGTATGTGCAAAAAATAAACGAGCAACCAAGTATCGAGAACGACTGCTTACAAAAAACCCAGCTTGTGTACAAAACAAACTAACAAACTCAAGAGCTCGAAGTACTACGTTTGACTCAAGTTCGAAAAAAGCTATTCACCAAGTCGCGTATTTAGCAAAGTGTTTAAAACTTTTATGAAATTGATTTGAACTCCTACAAATCTCGTGCATAATATTACCCTCCCCTCAAATTGATTGAGGTGAGTTTTTTCTAAAAAAAAAAAAGCAAAGCAAATTCTCCCAAAAGAAGGAAAAAAAATCCAGTGTATTTTTTTTTTTTTTTTGCTAAGTGATATTTTTCTCCCCACACTTCTAAAAAAAAAGTAATAAGTGTGGGGAAAATTTAAATGGTCACATTGAAATTAACGGAACAACGGTATCTCGAAAGATCTAAACCAGTAAGTAGTTCTTATTAATTTTATTAATTGACTATATTTTCTTGTGTACCCTCCCCTTGGTACACGGGTTTTCAAAGCAACAGTAATTGCTGTTATTTATTTATTTATTTATTTCTGTTTTGTGTGTCCTTTCATTACTTTTCTACATATTATCTAAATATGGAAGAATTCCAAAAAAATAATTGTCCAAATGTTAAAGGTCCAGATGGACCACCAACAAAAATCAGATGAAAGACAGCAGAAATTGGAAGAAAGATTCCTCAAATTACAGTCGGACCAACAAACAGAACAGAAACTTCAACAACAAAAATCAGACGAAAGACAGCAACAATTGTTTATGGAGTTACATAAACAACAAATAGAATTCCAACAATTTACACTTCAGAAAACAGAACTACAACAAAAACAACTTGAAGAATTACTTGTAAATTCATGTAACGGCTATAAAAACTCTGAAAAAATACATTTTTCCAGAGTACAATCTACAACTCGATTGAAACATTCGAATACGTACCAGAGGAAGACAAAACATTCGAGGCTTTTTACAGGCGTTATGAAGATATTTTCAATGTAGACTGTGAACAATGGCGTAGTGAGAAAAAGGTATATCTGTTATTAAGGAAACTGGGAGCTATCGAACATGTTAGGTTCATAGACT
>OZ038487.1:126956355-126968855 GCA_964036315.1 Acanthosepion esculentum
TGGCGAGGGTCTTTTTCCCCGAAGATCAAGCACGGATATATATCATGAAGCTGTCGTATAGCGGTCTTAATTTCAAATTTGTCCTTTTTGTAGTTTGTTTGCCTGGTATTGAGGTCTGCCTTCGTATTAAGTTCCCACTGAATGGAGGCAGAAATCAATTAACACTTTTCAAATGTTATTTGTGTGAAATATCAATGTTATCAGTGATGAGTCATTCCGTTGATTTCAAAGAACTCATATCATTGATATATTATACAGTGTGCTACGAAATGTCCAGAGTTTTTCTTCTCCTATACTGACTGCCAACCAAGGAAAAATTCTATTTAAACCTGTAGCCAAAGAAAAAGGACTGTTTCACGCAGTGCGAATTTTAAAATGGGTGTTTGTTTTTCTTGAACTATCCCGAAATCTATCGCGGTTTCCTCGCTTTTCAAAAGGAATGCACCATCGTGCTAACAGTCCGAAAAAAGTTATTTCCCTTTGTTTATTAGTCGCTCTCTCACAGACGCGACGTTGCCTCGCTCTGTCTTTTTTACAAATACTTTCACGGTAATTGCTCCGAGGAGCTGCTTTCGCTGGTTCCTAGGCCTCATGAATTTAAACGTCCTACGAGGCTGGCATCCCGTTCCCACCCCTTCACCGTTGAAACTGTTAGATGTAGACGTCTCTTCTACTCCAATAGCTTCATGTCTCGCATCTCTCGCCTGTGGAACTCCCTTCCTTATTCCTGTTTCCCTGACAAATACAATCTCCAACTATTTAAGTGTAATGTCAATCGACATCTCCAGTTGCCTTGATCTATCCACTTCCCTTCTCCACATCCTTTCACCTTTCATTCCTATCTGCTCTCGCTCCAAATCTTCTGTAACCCCCTTGCCTTGATCGATCCACTATCTTTCTCCACATCCTCTCCTTTACCACTCCTATCTGCTCTTCCTCCAAACCTTCTGTAACCCCTTGCGTGCTAGTGGCTTCCAGCCTTGCTTGGGGTGATAAGCTTAAAAAAAAAAAAAAAAAAAAGCCCATTCATTTTCTGGAATTCGAAGACATTCAGCTTTACTTCTATCCTCTATAGATTGCAATTTTCTTTGTCTGGTTTTCTTGGGCAGCAACTTTTCTTTCATGCATCTTTCATTGTAAACGGCTGACAAGACAAGACTTAATTAATCGTTTATTGAGTTCTTCCAGCAATCTAACATTTTTTTCAGTTTTTCACGGGTTAAAGAATCTAGGAATTGACCATAATTGTTCCGCTTTCGGCTAAATCTCTAACCATTATCAAGGATGTGTTTTGAATGGTGAAATTAGGGAGGCTGTGGTTATTAATCTTTATTCTCCCACTATTTAGTTGAGGTGACAGCGTGTTAAAAGTGTTCTAAAAACACAAGTCTTGCCCGGTCAACTGGCCGCGAATAGCACGTGACCGCCAAGAAGAACACAAACCGCTCGATCTCCACACTGTAAAATTACTATATAGCAGCCACAGACAGAATTTCACCATCCAAAACACATCTTTGGCCAGTCTATACTCAGAATTTCATGTGGCCATTTGGTCGACTATAAAACCAATTTGAACTCTTCAGGGGTATTTTTGATTGTCTATCCGCGTGTATATATTTATTATCAAAATTATTATTTTTTTATCTCTCGAATTTATTTCACCGGTCTAATATATATATATATATATATATATATATATATACGTACACATATTGGGGGGGGGCGTATATATATATATATATATATATATATGGGGGGGTCGTATGTGCGCGTGTGTGCATTTGTGTGTGTGTGTGTGTGTAAGATTTCAGAGTTCAAGTAGAATATATCCTTAAAAGGACAATATTAATAAAGATAAAAAGAAAACTTTTGTTAGCCGATTCGTTTCGAAAGTTGTCGGCTAAGTTTTCCTTTTGTCTTCATATATATATATATATATATATATATATATATATATATATATATATATATATATATATATATATATATATATATATATATCTTGTTGCGTTATATTTCCGTTTAAGCTTGAATTCTCCAACTTATTGTGTCTTCATTGGCTAAACTGGTATTAACAACTTCTCATCTCTTATTTTCTTCTCTTTCCTTTTCCTTTGTATCTGTAAATTTGGATATACTCCTCCCCTTCTTTTTCCCATTTCTTTCTTTTCCTTCTCTCTGTATTAGGGTTTATTTCTTATGCTTTCTTTTGCCTTTCTTTTCTTTCCTCTTTTTCCTTATATTGATTTCTTATTCTCTTCTTTTTTTTACTTTAATCTGCTTTTTTCTTACTTTTCATTTTATGGAAATTAGTTTTACATTTTTTTTTCCTTCTATGGAAAATTATCGAAAATGTAAAAAGAAGTGATGCGCTTCATAAGTTTTCAATGATGGCTACCTGATGAGATGTCGAAATTAGACGTCGAAACAAATATGCATTTTTGACGTGGTAGCTTGCATGTTCCAATGTAACAGTTTATTTTATATATATATATATATATATATATATATATATATATATATATATATATATATATCGGTTTGTTCAAACAAACGTTTCTGTTTATATGTAAATTTATTATTTGAAATATTTCTGTTTATATGAAAATTGTCTGATATAAATAATTCTCATATAAATCCATTCTCTCAGCAATGATTGTTGATTTATTGGTTTTTAATGCACTCGTTCGCTTAACGATTCCCTTTCAAATTTTGTCGCTGAGTTGTAACAATTTACATTGCTATCTATCTATCTATCTATCTATCTATCTATCTATCTATCACTATGTTCATATCTATCTATCTATCTATCTATCTATCTATCTATCTATCTATCTATCTATCTCAGTCTGTTCATATCTATCTATCTATCTATCTATCTATCTATCTATCTCAATCTATTCAGATCTATCTATCTATCTATTCCAGTCTATACATATCTATCTATCTATCTATCTATCTATCTATCTATCTATCTATCTATCTATCTCAATCTATTCAGATATATCTTTCTATCTATTCCAGTCTATACATATCTATCTATCTATCTATCTATCTATCTATCTATCTATCTATCTATCTATCTATCTATCTATCTCTCTCTCTCTCTCTCTCTCTCTCTCTCTATATATATATATATATATATATATATATATATATATATATATATATATATCAGTCTGTTCATATCTATCTATCTATCTCAGTCTATTCAGATCTATCTATCTATTCCAGTCTATACATATCTATCTATCTATCTATCTATCTATCTATCTATCTATCTATCTATCTATCTATCTATCTCAATCTATTCAGATATATCTATCTATCTATTCCAATCTATACATATCTATCTATCTATCTATATATCTATCTATCTATCTATCTATCTATCTATATATATATATATATATATATATATATATATATATATATATATATATATATATCAGTCTGTTCATATCTATCTATCTATCTATCTATCTATCTCAGTCGGTTCATATCTATCTATCTATCTATCTATCTATCTATCTATCTATCTATCTATCTATCTATCTATCTGTTTAATTGTAATATACTCTCTTCCTATCTAGAACATCCCTGGTGATCCCTATTATTTTATTACTTGTTAACTCCTGAGTTTTCATTGATACAGGTTCGTATAAGTGTTCCACATTTATTATGATATTCTCATAAAACCAGGTACACATACCAATATATATCCAAACGGCAATATATATATATATATATATATATATATATATATATATATATATATATATATATATACCTGTATGCATATCCATGAATTGCACGCTTGTATTTCTGTAGAAGAAAGCGTAAGGTTGCGGCAGTTGATAATCAACTTAAAAGATAAAACGTTGGCTGAGTTGATCCGGCGGTGTCACGCCATCTGCACATAAAACTCAGCAAGATGGACAGGCACATGGACGCCTGATGGCCACTGCACGCATGCGCGCACCGAATTAAAACGAGATGAACAGATAAAAATGATCAGACGTCACGCAAATGCACAGGGGGGAAGCAGTAAATAATCAAACTGGCGCGCATGCGTCAAATCAGCGATACACGTTCAGGCGGATGTGATTTGCGGAGAAAATACGCACGAAAGGCTGAGCATGCGCAGTACAATGCTATGCCATGCGATTCATTGAATCACAAACAGAAGTGAGAAACAGTCAATCGCAATCACGCCATGGAAAATGCACACCAGTACACATTGAGATTTGCATTGGCGAGAATACACACGATTGCAATACGCAAAACACAGCCATAGAAGCACGATAGAAGGAAAATAAAGAAATTCTAAAACTCACAGAAATCGTAGCGTTAGTAACAGAGTAAGGAGCCAGTAAACATTGCGAATAGAAAGATAAAAATGCACCGTTTATTGTCGACAGTCTTTTATGCATACCTTTATTTCCATACTGGAACGAGTAGCCCGAATTTTGCGGTCTACCATGAATGGAATTATTATCTACAAGGCTACTTCCGGTTGCGCGCATCAGAATGGCTTCTCAGATTGTATCTAATTAACCACTCTTTGTACCTTTTTACAAAAGAATACGAACCCTTTCAAGCTTTCTATTTCAATCCGTTCTTAAATTGTAGACATTAGAAACTCGTAGATAGCAAAAATCAAAGAGAACACGAGCAACTTGTAATCAGATCTCTAACTAGGCTTACATATAATTGTCTATCAAATATTTTAAAGCAAAAAAGATGGCATGTTTGAGTGTGTGTGTGTGTGTGTGTGTGTGTGTGTGTGTGTGTGTGTGTATGTGCTGGCTGCTTGGTGGCTGAAATAGTTGCATATTTCCCACCAGATTTCATTGGTTGATGTTGGAACCCAGATAAAGGCTGACTTTCAAGGTAGTTTTGATTATTTGGAAATTTGGCAATGAACAATATTATAAATTTCTTTAAGGTTTGCGTCAGTTTGGGTTGATGAAAAAGTTGTACTTAAAAACGATTATTATTATTATTATAACCATAACCCTAATTATTATTATTATTATTATTATTATTATTATTATTATTATTATTATAAACCTAACCTTAACCATTATTATTATTATAACCCTAACCCTAGTTATTGTTATTATAATCCTAACTCTTTTATTATTATTATTATTATAACCTTAACCCTTACCCTAACCCTTATCATTATTATTAATATTATAACACTAACCCTAATTATTATTATTATTATTATTATTATTATTATTATTATTATTATTATTATTATTATTATTATTATAACCCTAATCCTTATTATTATTATTATTATAACCCTAAACCTAATTATTATTATTTTTTACGTTTATATTCCTAGGTGTTATACTCAGAAAGTTAGCGGTTCAGCCGTTGTACTCCCCGGCCTTTTTCAGAGTCTGCCGTAACGTGTAAGTTTCTTTAACTTTTTAACCAAACCTATTTATTCAATCGACCAGGTTAGTTGATTCCCATCAGACCTAAAGCTTTATTGGAATTAGCATCAACCTTAATGCCATTAATGTAGAATGCCGAGCAAAAAGAAATGTGACTCATCGACCTGAAGATTCAATTTCTTAATTTTTATGAAGAAGCTGTCATTGCTGCAGAATTTGTATCTGTTGTCATTCAATGCAAATCAGAAAGTACACAGCGTTTGTAACTTTCAACTTGACTTTTAGTGTGATTAATTTCAAATTCATAATGAGAGAATGAGAGTTTGCAGAGAATAACGAACACCATGAAAATTAAACAAAGAATGATTTTAACGTGTGACATTGGCAAGAAGTTTGGGATATCAAGGCACTTTGTGCAAAGGCAGTGAAAATAAGTCTGGTGTTGTTCCGAGCATTTTCGGAAAAAAGGATTAGTAGACATTCGAAAAGAGATCAACAAAAGATTAACGGGATCCTAGCGAAAGACGACAACACACGACATAATGAACGAAATCAACATTACGAGAAAAATATTAATTCATAAAATAAGATGAAGACAAAGTAGAAATAAAATCTAAATGCAACGAAAAAAGCCACGTTTAACCCTCCCCCCCCGGCACACACTAAACATTGAACAAGTCAAAAAGACAAAGGAGGAAATAGATCTACTATTGGATAAAGAACAATGGGCAGCAGTAAGATTTAGAGACGAAAGTAAAATTGAAGTCCAATTACATACCAGAGATTATGCCTGCAGGCAAAGATGGCAAACGAAATAATCAAAGATAGAGACAAAAATTCTGGCGTCAAAGTTTCATGGCGTACATCCCTATTAAAAACAGGAGGAGAGGAAAGTTAATAACAATCAATGAAATATTGAACATTGAGAAATGCATTCCTTGGTGCAGCTCCTTGTCAGTTGCCAGATAAGTTAGAAAGTCAAATATTTCGACATAACGGAACATCTTGTCATATACAACTTGCAAGAAACAAGTTCCTCATTTTTACAACATTATCCGCGACTCAAAGCCTTGACTTTAAAATACATCGAGCCTATACGGAAAGAGTTGAAAACCTGTGTATATGAGAGAAATTCAAATGTAACAGAGAACTGGCCGAGTTTATTCCATGAAATTTGCAGGATGATGATTTGGCGAGACGACAATTAATTGGATGATAAATATTAAAATTCTCAGGAGAGGAGATTGAATGGCCGAGAAGAAAATTATAAACGAAACGTGTTAAAATTTAGGTTTTAGAATAATAAAATGAAATTAAGAACAGTTGCAAGGAAAATCAGACCCCGGTTCAACTAGACAAGATTCAGTAAGATTGAGCAAAACCATGATCCCAACCCTATCCACTTCCCGTCGATAAGAAAAAAACTGTGTTGTCTGATTTCCTTGCGTTTCAGACAATTTAAATTTCCGATGTTTTGTTTACAATACGTTTAACTGAAAAATTGCTCAGAGTTCACCTGTAGAAAAAGACAATATTTATAAATGTAAAAGACAATAGGAAAACTGTAATAGTTGCCGACGCGTTTCGTCCGATGTGGACTTTTTCAAGGCAAAACGAAATGAATTTATTAAGCAAAGTAACTAATAATAACAAAAACAATATGTCCTTAGCAATTGAAAAAATTTAGAGAATGCTATTTTCATACTGTTAACTGAAAATTACGTCAATTACTGTCACGTGTGGAGATATTGTTATTATTGCGGTGTTGATGGATTCAACTATTTTCTTTGATTTCTTGATACTGTTCTGTACGTGTGTTTGGGAGATAAGTAATTCTGTTAAGAAAGGTGAAATAGGGAAAAGGCCTGGGCGTAGTAATATTATCCAAATATTAATCTACGCCTAGGCCTAGATTCTAGGTGATGAGTGCACTCGGGTCGGAGTCGCGATCCGTCTTGGACTCAAATTATGTGAGCGTCACAGATGCAGATGTGTAGCCTCCATCGATCAGTTTGGTTTGCATCCTCTCTCCTGTCGTCGTAGTGCCGGCCGCTTTCCACGGCATGCAGCAGTTAACGACATCATCAAAAGAGGTTTGGATGCAGCTGGGTTCCCTTCCCAAATCGAACCCGTAGGCCTCGACTGTGGTGATGGAAAACGGCCGGATGGCATTACCATTTTTCCTTTTAGAAAGGGGAAGTCGTTGATTTGGGATGCGACCTGTGCGGATACATTTTCGGCCGGTAATTTGATCAGGTCCGCGGTTGAGCCGGGGTCCGTCGCCCGGGACGCAGAGATAAAAAAAAAATAGTTAAATATTCTCCTGCTGATGGATTTTGTTTTTTTTTACTCCTGTGGCAGTGGAGACTTCTGGGGTTATTGGTCCTCGTTCGATGGCGTTCCTTCGGAGGATTGGCGCGATGGCGTCTCGATTAAGGGACGAGCCTCGCGAAACGGAGTGGCTCTTGCAGCGTGTCTCACTGGCGATGGTTCGAGGTAATGCTTTCTCCATCATAGCGGCTGGCAGAGGATAGAAAAAAATTGAGGAAGTCCACATCCACGAAACGCGTCGGCAACTATTGCAGTTTTCCTATTGTCTTTCACATTTATAAATACGCTATCTGAAGAGAATGTATGTTGGTCAGAGAAAATAATCATTTAAATTATTTTAAACAAAACATCTAAGGTAGACTTTGAATATACAAAGGAAATACCCTTTGGCCAATTGAAAAGATTGCCTAAGAATATATTTTCTATGACAATCGTCTTCAATTTTTATAATTATCATTATTTTGGATTTCTGCTGAAGAATTTCTCACCGATAAGGAGGCCAGCTGGAGATAATGAAATTGGGCATTGTGAATTGTCATTTTCAGGGGCCTGGCTAGGAAGAGTGAAGTCATTAATCGTTGTTATCGGGAAAGATTTCCCTATATAAAACCAGCGCACATTTTACTTGGCGGTCATTTTCAACGAATGCGAAACAGACGTCAGAAACGAGAGAAACACCCACATTTCTATGGCCCAAGGCCAGCGCACGCACAACCGAAGAATTGAGTGAGAGTCGATTGTCTGGATATCATTTTAATGGATACGATCAGAATCTATAAATCACCACTCCTGCAGTAGAGTATTTTGAATTTCAGTAACTAATAGAGATATTTTATTCAACCAGTTTTTACTTATGTTTAATAAACCTGTTGTTAGAGTTATCGACATTGTTGTGCCTTTCATTGAAGGAATTCTATTTCCAGCCTGACTTCAGAAGTTACATTCGGAGATAAGAGACAAAGGTTTACCACGACCACAAACAGGAATTATGTAATCTTGTCTATGGTGCATATATATATATATATATATATATATATATATATATATATATATATATATATATATATATATATATATGTAAGGGGTTTACAGTAGATTTCGCCGCCCTCAATCCCAATATCGAGGATTTGGGAAAACCAAAATCTATCTATCTATCTATCTATCTATCTATCTATCTATCTATCTATCTATCTATCTATCTATTTCGGTCTATTAACATCTATGCATACACATTTACTAAACTTAGTTAAATTTGACTCAAGATAAAAGTGTGAGGAAACTAAATGAGTTTCAAATTTACTTCCTTGTATTAATAGTCTGCTAGACAAGCTCATTAATCAATAGTCCACTGTGAGATACCTTCCTCATATATATATATATATATATATATATATATATATATATATATATATATATATATATATATAGCTGGTGTATTCCTGTGAGCCTGCTAATGTGTGTCTATTTTATGCATGTCTGCAGTATGTATAAAGCTAGTGATATCAGTATTTACTATATATATATATATATATATATATATATATATATATATATATATATATATATAGTAAATACTGATATATATATATATATATATATATATATATATATATATATATATATATATGTATATATATATAATTTTATGCATATTACGCATAGGAATAGTATATAAATATATCGATGTATATATATGTTATGGGTCCTTACCTATAACTACAGAATGAACTCTTCCTAACACTATGTATACTACGCCTCTCAAGAGAGAGAGGGACGAATCGAGTCGAGCCGATAGTAGTTCACTCCAAACCAGACTGACAGTCATACTAACACCTTCCACATCTTGTATTATTATTCCGTGTAATATATCTTCGTTATTTCTACTCTTGTGTTCGTGTTGTTCTTCCTTTGTCCTAACCTGGACCATAACAGTGGCGACGAGGATATTGAAGAAACGAATTCTACGCGGAGAATCTAAAAAAAGAAAAGAAAAAAAACTTTTTGCTATCGGCCGTCCATAACAGAAGCAACGGAGGTATTGAAGAAAAAAATAAGTTCTACGTAAAGATTAAAAAAAAAATTGGGTGGAGACCAACCTTAACAGTGGTAACGAAGACACGAATTTTACCTGTCAGCCAGAACAGAATCGAATTCTACGCAGGAAAATTTTTTCGTACTAAAGTTCCAGAACAACAGGCGACAAAGACCTGAAGTCTACACTGAGAAAAAAGGAAAAATCGTTACACAAAATTACGGTGTAAACATGGAAGACTTTAAGGCGACCATATTGGAACTAATGAAAATGCAATTCGAGCAGCAACAAAAAAATGAGGAAAGACAGACTAGGCTCGAAGAAAAACAATTAGAAATTCAACATAATTAACGAAGAAAAACTATTGAAAATTCAACAGAAAAACGAAGAGAAGTAACTCGAACTACAAGAATTACTACTACGGGCAGTAACAAATAAAGGACAAAATTCTGGAAATGAAGCGGCATTCTCGCAAAATGCTATTTGGAGGTCTATCAAAGACTTCACTTATGCACCGGACGAAGACAAAACCTTCGCGGCTTACTTCAGAAGATATGAAGATTCATATGAGTTTGATTGCGGGAATTGGTTAGACGCGAAAAAAATACGTCTACTACTGAGGAAACTAGGGTCAAGCGAATACACTAAATTCGTAGACTACATCCTACCGAGGAAAACGAATGAGTTGACTTTCAAGGAAGTCGTGAAACTTTTAACGGAATTATTTAGTCCGAACACTTCACCATTCCACAAAAAGTGGAAATGTTTAAATTTAACAAAAAAGGATAGCGAAGACTATATAACATTCGCTTCCGTAGTAAACACTGCGATGACTTTAAGTTATCTGAACTCAACCCTGACAATTTTAAATGTTTGATATTCGTGCAAGGCCTGGTTTCGACTAAAGATGCGGAGATCAGACAGAGAATTCTAACAAAACTTGGGAGTGAACCAGAATTGACGCTACAAAAATTGGCTGAGGATTGTCAGAGAGGTATAAGCGTAAAAAAGGACTCGAAATATATCGAAGAGTATGGCGTCGCTCACATACGAAAAGTACAATGACAAACACGTTTTCTCCCTCCTCAAACACAAACCAAACAAATTATTTTACTACAAAAAGTCAAATGAAACCTCAGAAGAAACCATCACCCAGTCCATGCTATCGCTGTGGGACTTTGCATTGGTACAAAGATTGTCCATACCGCTATAAGACTTGTCTGTCGTGCAATAAAGTGGGACATAAAAGTTCGCACTGTAGAACAAAGAAAGAAAACAAAATCCGAGTAAGAATCACTAGAATTGACCAAGAGGACGGGATAAATATACGAAAATACGTACAAGTAGAAATATTAAACAAAAAAATCACATTACAATTAGATTCCGGATCAGATTTAACCATTATTAGCTTACAAACGTGGAAGAAATTAAACAAACCGACCATGTTGAGAACAGATAAAATAGCCAGGTCGGTACCTATAACTACAGAAGGAACTTTTCCTAACGCTATGTATACTACGCCTCTCAAGAGGGAGAGATGAATCGAGCCGAGCCGATAGTAGTTCACTCCAAACCAGACTGACAGTCATACTAATACTTTCCACATCTTGTATTATTATTCCGTGTAATATATCTTCGTTATTTCTACTCTTGTGTTCGTGTTGTTCTTCCTTGGTCCTAACCTGAACCATAACAATATATATATATATATATATATATATATATATATATATATATAGAGAGAGAGAGAGAGAGAGAGAGAGAGAGACATGAAATGCAGCGATCACATTATCGACGCCACAGGTTCACTTGACAGATTGGGGGAGTGGTATTTAAATCGGTAAACCATAAGTTGTTGTTTTTTTAGACAGAAAAAGGTTTGCAGGTCTTCAACGCGTTACTCGAAACTATGATTAACCTGAAAATGCAAGCTGCAGTTACCACCATTAGAAATTGTGTAGATTTATAATTTTGGGAATTCTTTTAGATGCGAAATTATCATTATTACAAATTTCAACAGATTCTGTTGTGGACTTTACCTTTTCTTTGGGTGGATTTCCTCATCCTAATGAAGCCACGACCACCCGAAATAAATGATGTAAATCTCTGATATTGAGTCATGTGTCGTCATCTGTTAGGATTGGCTACAGAATTTTGTCACACGAAATGTACTGAGAAAGAAAGTACGAAAGAGAGAATGAAAAGAAGGTGAAATGGAGAAAGAGAAAATAAAGCCACATTTCATAGAAGCAGATTTATCATTTCATTGTCTCCTTGCTAAATCCCACTCCGTACAAATCCAACCCTAGACTCGAATGATGACAGCATTCGTTGAGAAGGAAAAGAAAACGAGCGACAATTGCTAGATAAATTTAGTGTCAGGTGTGTGTATTAGACGCACTATTGGTATTTTGACAATTTTTTCGGATATGAAAAATTGAGGAAAGTCAATGCGAATAAAAATAATAGAAGTCAATTTTTCTTTGTTTAATCAGGAAAGAGAAGGGGAAAATATTTTAAGAAAAAAACAAGAAAAAACGATGAACAACTTGTGCCTTTAAATTTTGTTCCGATATTTTTTGCAAAAAGGAAACTTAAAACTGTTTATTATTTTCGCCCAAAAGAAAATTCTCAGCGTAACAATGTTGCCATGCCAACGCCCCGTCTAATGATTTACGTACGATATTTTCAGGGTTGATCGAAAGTTTTCGATCATCATCTGATGA
>OZ038487.1:126976355-127058855 GCA_964036315.1 Acanthosepion esculentum
ATATCAACGTGCATATAAATCAAGTGAGTCATTTTTTTTTAATTTTTTACATGAGTCTTCTTTTCTGTCCAGTAGATCAGATAGCATCGACTAATTTCAAGTTCTTTTAACTTTCAAAACTGCCAGCCGCTGGTCCCTTTGTCCGAAGATAGGAACTAGGCTTATATAAGCAAAGACATAGACTGGTTGGTTATTTTTCCCAGCTCCTCACTGAGAGATGACAGAGGCAGTCGCGAAGATATTCCAAGTTTCATCCATAGCATGCGTGTGTTATCACCAGGAAGCGAACGAAATAACGATATTTACCAGTGCAAGACGACAGTGTCACTATATATGCTATGAAAACGATCAGTGCGGTTGTTTTCCTTTTTATACAAGAGCGTAGAAGATAGAGAACCGAAAGTTGATCGTCATTGGACTATAAAGGCCTAAGGAGTTTTTTTGTAGCAGTGGGTTAGAACAGCGTTCTATTATGATAAAACGTAGCTTTCGGCTGGCATACAAGTCGATATCTAATCAATATCGATTTGGGTAGCTGTGGAGAAGGATATGATGTTGTAAGACCCGAAATTCTTAATGACCCACAGCGAAAAAGGTCACTGGTGATATATGTGCCAGACCACCTGAGAGATGTATTTCACGAAATATCTATTGATTTGGTTAAATACGAAAGGAAATACTTAGTTAATTATTTCTTTATTTCTTCGATGTTTCTAATTATTATTTCCATTTCAGGCACATATTTGAAAATGTCTTTTACTATATTTGAGTACATTCATATAGTGGTTGCCAATATCAAAAACTTTTCGCTTTTTGTTGTCAACAGTTTCATTTTCGAATATCACATTTCGCGTGTTTAATTTTAAATATCGCGTTTCATGTCTTCTAATTATTTATTAATTATTTTTTTAACGAAATATATTTAACATAGGTACCTTTATGAGATCGCTAAAAACAGAGCATAGCATGATGAAAGAGACACAAAACTTGACGTAAACAAAATTTTAGCGTCTAAATGTTTATGTTATTATTGAGAGGAAAGATCAAAGAATATTTTAATAATTTTGAAAAAATTTTCCTTCTTTTTAGAACATTCTAAATTTTGATTAAAAAAACTTGTTTCTCTTTGTATAACCGGTTTGTGTTTGTAATTCACCCGTGAGGATGATCTTGGAAGAAATCGAAAGTAATGGGTAGGTAAAAACTACGGCACCTTCCTTAATGAATTTCATCATAACATCAAGAAACTAATTAGAGAACTGGAAAAATTATTATAAAAATAGACATATGTCTCTCTCTCTCACTCACTCTGTCTGTATCTCTCTCTGTCTGTCTGTCTCTCTCTCTCTCTATATATATATATATAGGTAACTATACTCGTGTCGAAAAACCTTCGAACTCTTGATTTAACAACAGCCAAATCAATCACGAAGGAAAAAAAGGTTTTAAAAAAAGAAAGAGCCAGGAACATGAAAGTCTGTCGAAAATAATCGCACAGATACAGGTTCAAGGCCCAAAGAAAAAACCCCGATACGAGTAAACAACTAACTAAAGAGCTCGATACAAGCGTAGTGCAAACCTAGTCAAACCTAATGAGCCAGACACACCTACCAAGGTTTCACTTAGGCAGATCGTCAGGGTCGGATGGCTAAAGAGGCAACAGAAACTGGCATATATATGGAGACGACCACCAAGACAACACCACGTGACCAAGGAAGAGAAAGAAAGAAAAAAAAAAAGGAAAAAAAAAAAGAGAAAAAAAAAAGCGACAACGGGGGGTGGGTATGGGTATAGACAATAAAATGTTTTATTTTTCCGAGCGTTTCATTTGGACAGTTCTTACACACCCTTTGTCCAGCAAAGAAAGCTCTTGTTCGTACACAAGAAAAATTAAATAAAAAACTTAACCGTAGTACCTTGTCTGTCGTTTTTAATGAAACTTTCATAAAAGAAGGATTGCTGCCGATATATATATATATATATATATATATATATATATATATATATATATATATATATATATATATATATATATATATCGTCATATTCCTTTATAGTCATATTTTATGATAATTGATTTGTTTACGGTCTTCCCACGTTCAAGATGCGAAATTTCGACTTCCATATTTCAACAGAGGTTATAAAAAGTTTTACTTCTGGATCAATGTCTGCCTCCGTCTGTGATTGCGTCATTGTGTTGACTACATGGTCCTGGGCTTATAGAACCAAGGTCCCGTGCTTAGGCCCGTGAACAGATGCGTTGCCGCGGCCTAAAGTTCTCCGGTTGAATGCTTTAATCAATGACTCACAAAGCCGGAAGCCCATATTCTGTGGTGCCGGGCCATGAAAATTGATCCTGAAATTGTGGAATATCAGGAAGCCGAAGATGTAGCCGATGGCAAGGGCAACTATTTCTGGCAGAGGTGGTGGACGCCCGTTTCAGGTAATCTGAGCTGTAAAAATAATAGGTGAAGCTATAACCCCCACTCACTACCCAACCACCTGCAATCCACACGTACACACACATACAGCCGAAAAAAAAGGAAAAAAAACACATGCATTCACACTTTACTTAATACATAAGCATATTTCTATTCATAGACTGTGGCTGGATATTTTCATAAATTATAATTTGATAATGCACACACACAAACACACACGCACACACACACACATATATATATATATATATATATATATATATATATATATATATATATATATATATATATATATATATATATATATATATCCATGTGTGTGTGTGTGTGTGTGAAATATTTTACATGTGAAAATTTATACATCTTCTCGTAAACTTTGATGTGGTTGAATCCTTCTTTCCTTTGTGATTGATTGGATGCCGATGTGATCGGTAACTGATGTCTCTTAACTGGCTTATTCCGACCTTTTTTCTTTTTTTTTTGTTTGATTTTCCTCGATCAAAATGTTTTCTTTTAATTATATTTTTTTATTCCTCGCGTGAATCGAAAAACAATTGAGGAAAAAAGAGAAGATAACTGCTGCATTTAAGACGAAGAAAACGAATTTATATGAACAGACTAAAAGTCTATCGATATCTTGAGATAAATGATTCATTAAATATAGACTTATATTTTATTTTACAGGAAGATCTATTTAAATTTCATGTTAATATTTTTGAAAAACATTGAATTTCAAGTGAAACCAAAGTTACTATTTAGATGGAGGTTCATTCAGATTAACCGTTGGTTGTCCTAAAAAAAATTCGGTAGCAAAGGTTCAAGAATCTCAAAAAAATTCAACATATGTTTACTTCGCTTACAAAATATTAGAATTTAAATAGTCTACTATGGGTTGGGATATATATATATATATATATATATATATATATATATATATATATATATATATATATATATATATATATATATATATTTCTGAACTGTTAACCATCTGTCCATCTGACTCATCAATCTTACTATTCAGGACTAGTAAGATCTGAAAGTTTGGTTTGCTAACCATAGTGTCAATAATGAGATAATGAGTGGCCATATTCAGGTTTGGTAGGTTTCAATTTGTCTCCCTGCTAAAAACAGATTCATATCTTATACTGATTATTATGGAGTGGGTGATGAAAAGTTCTCAGCCTAACCCACTTCCCAAAATCAGTATTCCAATAACAGAGTCTTTGGAAAGGTTAAAGAAAATTTGAGAAATGATGATCATTGGTGGGGAGGGGTGATATGGGGAATAGTAAGTACAAATTCAGGACTCTAGGGCATTCTGTTTGGTAAAGCTGAGAACTTTTCAGTACATACGGTTTTCTTAGTTGATTTGTATCTAGTAAAATATTGCTTTTTGTCTCAGCATTGCTTTTCGTCTTTCACTGACTTTGCTCTTTTATTGGTGATGTGACAAATGTTTCAGGTCTTCTGATGTTTTAAGAGGAAATAATTTTACAATATTTTTAAGATCACAATTATGTTTCTATCAGAATTTTATCAACTTTTCTTTACTTAACATTTTCGCCTTTTTCATTTTCCCTTTTTTCTCTTCCTTTCTTCTCAATTTCCTTCTTTCATTAAATTGGCCTTTTCTCCTCTCTCACCTTCAAGCCTTCTCTCCATTTCCTTCTTTCACTACTTTGGCCTTTTCTCCTCTCTCACCTTCAAGCCTTCTCTCCATTTCCTTCTTTCACTACTTTGGCCTTTTCTCCTCTCTCACATTCATGCCTTCTCTTCATTTCCTTCTTTCACTGCTTTGGCCTTTTCTGCTCTCTCGCCTTCAGGCTTTCTCTCCATTTCCTTCTTTCACTACTTTGGCCTTTTCTCCTCTCTCACGTTCATGCCTTCTCTCCATTTCCTTCTTTCATTACTTTGGCCTTTTCCCCTCTCTCGCCTTCATGCCTTCTCTCCATTTCCTTCTTTCATTATTTGTTTTTCTCCTGTTTTCCCTTCATTCCTTCTCTCCATTTCCTTCTTTCACTACTTTGGCCTTTTCTCCTCTCTCACCTTCATGCCTTCTCTTCATTTCCTTCTTTCACTACTTTGGCCTTTTCTCCTCTCTCACCTTCATGCCTTCTCTCCATTTCCTTCTTTCGCTACTTTGGCCTTTTCTCCTCTCTCAGCTTCATGCCTTCTCTCCATTTCCTTCTTTCATTACTTTGGCCTTTTCTTCTCTCTCGCCTTCAGGCCTTATCTCCATTTCCTTCTTTCATTACTTTGGCCTTTTCTCCTCTCTCACCTTCAGGCCTTCTCTCCATTTCCTTCTTTCGCTACTTTGGCCTTTTCTCCACTCTCAACTTCAGGCCTTCTCTCCATTTCCTTCTTTCGCTACTTTGGCCTTTTCTCCTCTCTCACCTTCAGGCCTTCTCTCCATTTCCTTCTTTCGCTAATTTGGCCTTTTCTCCTCTCTCACCTTCAGGCCTTCTCTCCATTTCCTTCTTTCGTTACTTTGGCCTTTTCTCCTCTCTCACCTTCAGGCCTTCTCTTCATTTCCTTCTTTCATTACTTTGGCCTTTTCTCCTCTCTCGCCTTCAGGCCTTCTCTCCATTTCCTTCTTTCACTACTTTGGCGTTTTCTCCTCTCTCACCTTCAGGCCTTCTCTCCATTTCCTTCTTTCATTACTTTGGCCTTTTCTCCTCTCTCACCTTCATGCCTTCTCTCCATTTCCTTCTTTCATTACTTTGGCCTTTTCTCCTCTCTCGCCTTCAGGCCTTCTCACCATTTCCTTCTTTCATTACTTTGGCCTTTTCTCCTCTCTCTCACCTTCATGCCTTCTCTCCATTTCCTTCTTTCACTACTTTGGCCTTTTCTCCTCTCTCACCTTCAAGCCTTCTCTCCATTTCCTTCTTTCACTAGTTTGGCCTTTTCTCCTCTCTCACCTTCAGGCCTTCTCTCCATTTCCTTCTTTCACTACTTTGGCCTTTTCACCTCTCTCACCTTCAGGCCTTCTCTCCATTTCCTTCTTTCATTTACTTTGGCCTTTTCTCCTCTCTCACATTCATGCCTTCTCTCCATTTCCTTCTTTCGCTACTTTGGCCTTTTCTCCTCTCTTCTCTTCATGCCTTCTCTCCATTTCCTTCTTTCATTACTTTGGCCTTTTCTCCTCTCTCACCTTCAGGCCTTCTCTTCATTTCCTTCTTTCACTACTTTGGCCTTTTCTCCTCTCTCACCTTCAGGGCTTCTCTCCATTTCCTTCTTTCACTACTTTGGCCTTTTCACCTCTCTCACCTTCAGGCCTTCTCTCCATTTTCTTCTTTCATTTACTTTGGCCTTTTCTCCTCTCTCACATTCATGCCTTCTCTCCATTTCCTTCTTTCGCTACTTTGGTCTTTTCTCCTCTCTTCTCTTCATGCCTTCTCTCCATTTCCTTCTTTCATTACTTTGGCCTTTTCTCCTCTCTCACCTTCAGGCCTTCTCTTCATTTCCTTCTTTCACTACTTTGGCCTTTTCTCCTCTCTCACTTTCATACCTTCTCTCCATTTCCTTCTTTCGCTACTTTGGCCTTTTCTCCTCTCTCACCTTCATGCCTTCTCTCCATTTCCTTCTTTCATTACTTTGGCCTTTTCCCCTCTCTCGCCTTCAGGCCTTCTCTCCATTTCCTTCTTTCATTACTTTGGCCTTTTCTCCTCTCTCGCCTTCAGGCCTTCTCTCCATTTCCTTCTTCCATTACTTTGGCCTTTTCTCCTCTCTCGCCTTCAGGCCTTCTCTCCATTTCCTTCTTTCACTACTTTGGCGTTTTCTCCTCTCTCACCTTCATGCCTTCTCTCCATTTCCTTCTTTCGCTACTTTGGCTTTTTCTCCTCTCTAACCTTCATGCCTTCTCTCCATTTCCTTCTTTCACTACTTTGGCCTTTTCTCCTCTCTCACCTTCATGCCTTCTCTCCATTTCCTTCTTTCATTACTTTGGCCTTTTCTCCTCTCTCGCCTTCAGGCCTTCTCTCCATTTCCTTCTTTCATTACTTTGGCCTTTTCTCCTCTCACTCACCGTCATGCCTTCTCTCCATTTCCTTCTTTCGCTACTTTGGCCTTCTCTCCTCTCTCACATTCAAGCCTTCTCTCCATTTCCTTCTTTCATTACTTTGGCCTTTTCTCCTCTCTCACCTTCAGGCCTTCTCTCCATTTCCTTCTTTCGCTACTTTGGCCTTTTCTCCTCTCTCACCTTCAGGCCATCTCTCCATTTCCTTCTTTCATTACTTTGGCCTTTTCTCCTCTCTCGCCTTCAGGCCTTCTCTCCATTTCCTTCTTTCATTACTTTGGCCTTTTCTCCTCTCTCGCCTTCAGGCCTTCTCTCCATTTCCTTCTTTCACTACTTTGGCGTTTTCTCCTCTCTCACCTTCATGCCTTCTCTCCATTTCCTTCTTTCATTACTTTGGCCTTTTCTCCTCTCTCGCCTTCAGGCCTTCTCACCATTTCCTTCTTTCATTACTTTGGCCTTTTCTCCTCTCTCTCACCTTCATGCCTTCTCTCCATTTCCTTCTTTCACTACTTTGGCCTTTTCTCCTCTCTCACCTTCATGCCTTCTCTCCATTTCCTTCTTTCATTACTTTGGCCTTTTCTCCTCTCTCGCCTTCAGGCCTTCTCTCCATTTCCTTCTTTCATTACTTTGGCCTTTTCTCCTCTCACTCACCGTCATGCCTTCTCTCCATTTCCTTCTTTCGCTACTTTGGCTTTTTCTCCTCTCTCACATTCATGCCTTCTCTCCATTTCCTTCTTTCATTACTTTGGCCTTTTCTCCTCTCTCACCTTCAGGCCTTCTCTCCATTTCCTTCTTTCGCTACTTTGGCCTTTTCTCCTCTCTCACCTTCAGGCCTTCTCTCCATTTCCTTCTTTCGCTACTTTGGCCTTTTCTCCTCTCTCACTTTCATACCTTCTCTCCATTTCCTTCTTTCATTACTTTGGCCTTTTCTCCTCTCTCACCTTCAGGCCTTCTCTCCATTTCCTTCTTTCGCTAATTTGGCTTTTTCTCCTCTCTCACCTTCAGGCCTTCTCTCCATTTCCTTCTTTCGCTACTTTGGCCTTTTCTCCTCTCTCACTTTCATACCTTCTCTCCATTTCCTTCTTTCATTACTTTGGCCTTTTCTCCTCTCTCACCTTCATGCCTTCTCTCCATATCCTTCTTTCATTACTTTGGCCTTTTCCCCTCTCTCGCCTTCAGGCCTTCTCTCCATTTCGTTCTTTCATTACTTTGGCCTTTTCTCCTCTCGCTAACGTTCATGCTTTGTCTCCATTTCCTTATTTCATTATTTGTTTTTCTCCTGTTTTCCCTTCATTCCTTCTCTCCATTTCCTTCTTTCACTATTTTGGCTTTTTCTCCTCTCTCACCTTCATGCCTTCTCTCCATTTCCTTCTTTCGCTACTTTGGCTTTTTCTCCTCTCTCACCTTCAGGCCTTCTCTCCATTTCCTTCTTTCATTACTTTGGCCTTTTCTCCTCTCTCGCCTTCAGGCCTTCTCTCCATTTCCTTCTTTCATTACTTTGGCCTTTTCTCCTCTCACTCACCGTCATGCCTTCTCTCCATTTCCTTCTTTCGCTACTTTGGCCTTCTCTCCTCTCTCACATTCAAGCCTTCTCTCCATTTCCTTCTTTCATTACTTTGGCCTTTTCTCCTCTCTCACCTTCAGGCCTTCTCTCCATTTCCTTCTTTCGCTACTTTGGCCTTTTCTCCTCTCTCACCTTCAGGCCTTCTCTCCATTTCCTTCTTTCATTACTTTGGCCTTTTCTACTCTCTCGCCTTCAGGCCTTCTCACCATTTCCTTCTTTCATTACTTTGGCCTTTTCTCCTCTCTCTCACCTTCATGCCTTCTCTCCATTTCCTTCTTTCACTACTTTGGCCTTTTCTCCTCTCTCACCTTCATGCCTTCTCTCCATTTCCTTCTTTCATTACTTTGGCCTTTTCTCCTCTCTCGCCTTCAGGCCTTCTCTCCATTTCCTTCTTTCATTACTTTGGCCTTTTCTCCTCTCACTCACCGTCATGCCTTCTCTCCATTTCCTTCTTTCGCTACTTTGGCTTTTTCTCCTCTCTCACATTCATGCCTTCTCTCCATTTCCTTCTTTCATTACTTTGGCCTTTTCTCCTCTCTCACCTTCAGGCCTTCTCTCCATTTCCTTCTTTCGCTACTTTGGCCTTTTCTCCTCTCTCACCTTCAGGCCTTCTCTCCATTTCCTTCTTTCGCTACTTTGGCCTTTTCTCCTCTCTCACTTTCATACCTTCTCTCCATTTCCTTCTTTCATTACTTTGGCCTTTTCTCCTCTCTCACCTTCAGGCCTTCTCTCCATTTCCTTCTTTCGCTAATTTGGCCTTTTCTCCTCTCTCACCTTCATGCCTTCTCTCCATATCCTTCTTTCATTACTTTGGCCTTTTCCCCTCTCTCGCCTTCAGGCCTTCTCTCCATTTCGTTCTTTCATTACTTTGGCCTTTTCTCCTCTCGCTAACCTTCATGCTTTCTCTCCATTTCCTTATTTCATTATTTGTTTTTCTCCTGTTTTCCCTTCATTCCTTCTCTCCATTTCCTTCTTTCACTATTTTGGCTTTTTCTCCTCTCTCAACTTCATGCCTTCTCTCCATTTCCTTCTTTCGCTACTTTGGCGTTTTCTCCTCTCTCACCTTCAGGCCTTCTCTCCATTTCCTTCTTTCATTACTTTGGCCTTTTCTCCTCTCTTACCTTCAGGCCTTCTCTCCATTTCTTCTTTCGCTACTTTGGCCTTTTCTCCTCTCTCACCTTCATGCCTTCTCTCCATTTCCATCTTTCATTACTTTGGCCTTTTCCCCTCTCTCACCTTCAGGCCTTCTCTTCATTTCCTTCTTTCATTACTTTGGCCTTTTCTCCGCTCTCACCTTCAGGCCTTCTCTCCATTTCCTTCTTTCATTACTTTGGCCTTTTCTCCTCTCTCGCCTTCAGGCCTTCTCACCATTTCCTTCTTTCATTACTTTGGCCTTTTCTCTTCTCTCTCACCTTCATGCCTTCTCTCCATTTCCTTCTTTCACTACTTTGGCCTTTTCTCCTCTCTCACCTTCAGGCCTTCTCTCCATTTCCTTCTTTCGCTACTTTGGTCTTTTCTCCTCTCTCACCTTCATGCCTTCTCTCCATTTCCTTCTTTCACTACTTTGGCCTTTTCTCCTCTCTCACCTTCAGGCCTTCTCTCCATTTCCTTCTTTCACTACTTTGGCCTTTTCTCCTCTCTTCTCTTTAGGCCTTCTCTCCATTTCCTTCTTTCATTACTTTGGCCTTTTCTCCTCTCTCACCTTCAGGCCTTCTCTCCATTTCCTTCTTTTGCTACTTTGGCCTTTTCTCCTCTCTCACCTTCATGCCTTCTCTCCATTTCCTTCTTTCATTACTTTGGCCTTTTCTCCTCTCTCGCCTTCAGGCCTTCTCACCATTTCCTTCTTTCATTACTTTGGCCTTTTCTCCTCTCTCTCACCTTCATGCCTTCTCTCCATTTCCTTCTTTCACTACTTTGGCCTTTTCTCCTCTCTCACCTTCATGCCTTCTCTCCATTTCCTTCTTTCATTACTTTGGCCTTTTCTCCTCTCTCGCCTTCAGGCCTTCTCTCCATTTCCTTCTTTCATTACTTTGGCCTTTTCTCCTCTCACTCACCGTCATGCCTTCTCTCCATTTCCTTCTTTCGCTACTTTGGCTTTTTCTCCTCTCTCACATTCATGCCTTCTCTCCATTTCCTTCTTTCATTACTTTGGCCTTTTCTCCTCTCTCACCTTCAGGCCTTCTCTCCATTTCCTTCTTTCGCTACTTTGGCCTTTTCTCCTCTCTCACCTTCAGGCCTTCTCTCCATTTCCTTCTTTCGCTACTTTGGCCTTTTCTCCTCTCTCACTTTCATACCTTCTCTCCATTTCCTTCTTTCATTACTTTGGCCTTTTCTCCTCTCTCACCTTCAGGCCTTCTCTCCATTTCCTTCTTTCGCTAATTTGGCCTTTTCTCCTCTCTCACCTTCAGGCCTTCTCTCCATTTCCTTCTTTCGCTACTTTGGCGTTTTCTCCTCTCTCACCTTCATGCCTTCTCTCCATATCCTTCTTTCATTACTTTGGCCTTTTCCCCTCTCTCGCCTTCAGGCCTTCTCTCCATTTCGTTCTTTCATTACTTTGGCCTTTTCTCCTCTCGCTAACCTTCATGCTTTCTCTCCATTTCCTTATTTCATTATTTGTTTTTCTCCTGTTTTCCCTTCATTCCTTCTCTCCATTTCCTTCTTTCACTATTTTGGCTTTTTCTCCTCTCTCACCTTCATGCCTTCTCTCCATTTCCTTCTTTCGCTACTTTGGCGTTTTCTCCTCTCTCACCTTCAGGCCTTCTCTCCATTTCCTTCTTTCATTACTTTGGCCTTTTCTCCTCTCTTACCTTCAGGCCTTCTCTCCATTTCTTCTTTCGCTACTTTGGCCTTTTCTCCTCTCTCACCGTCATGCCTTCTCTCCATTTCCATCTTTCATTACTTTGGCCTTTTCCCCTCTCTCACCTTCAGGCCTTCTCTTCATTTCCTTCTTTCATTACTTTGGCCTTTTCTCTTCTCTCTCACCTTCATGCCTTCTCTCCATTTCCTTCTTTCACTACTTTGGCCTTTTCTCCTCTCTCACCTTCATGCCTTCTCTCCATTTCCTTCTTTCACTACTTTGGCCTTTTCTCCTCTCTCACCTTCAGGCCTTCTCTCCATTTCCTTCTTTCACTACTTTGGCCTTTTCTCCTCTCTTCTCTTTAGGCCTTCTCTCCATTTCCTTCTTTCATTACTTTGGCCTTTTCTCCTCTCTCACCTTCAGGCCTTCTCTCCATTTCCTTCTTTTGCTACTTTGGCCTTTTCTCCTCTCTCACCTTCATGCCTTCTCTCCATTTCATTCTTTCACTACTTTGGCCTTTTCTCCTCTCTCACCTTCATGCCTTCTCTCCATTTCCTTCTTTCGCTACTTTGGCCTTTTCTCCTCTCTCACCTTCAGGCCTTCTCTTCATTTCCTTCTTTCGTTACTTTGGCCTTTTCCCTCTCTCACCTTCAGGCCTTCTCTCCATTTCCTTCTTTCGCTACTTTGGCCTTTTCTCCACTCTCACCTTCATGCCTTCTCTCCATTTCCTTCTTTCGCTACTTTGGCCTTTTCTCCTCTCTCACCTTCATGCCTTCTCTCCATTTCCTTCTTTCACTACTTTGGCCTTTTCTCCTCTCTCTCACCTACATGCCTTCTCTCCATTTCCTTCTTTCGCTACTTTGGCCTTTTCTCCTCTCTCACCTTCAGGCCTTCTCTCCATTACCTTCTTTCGCTACTTTGGCCTTTTCTCCTCTCTCACCTTCAGGCCTTCTCTCCATTTCCTTCTTTCGCTACTTTGGCCTTTTCTCCTCTCTCACTTTCATACCTTCTCTCCATTTCCTTCTTTCACTACTTTGGCCTTTTCTCCTCTCTCACCTTCAGGCCTTCTCTCCATTTCCTTCTTTCGCTACTTTGGCCTTTTCTCCTCTCTCACTTTCATACCTTCTCTCCATTTCCTTCTTTCGCTACTTTGGCCTTTTCTCCTCTCTCACGTTCAGGCCTTCTCTCCATTTCCTTTTTTCGCTACTTTGGCCTTTTCTCCTCTCTCACTTTCATATCTTCTCTCCATTTCCTTCTTTCATTACTTTGGCCTTTTCTCCTCTCTCACCTTCAGGCCTTCTCTCCATTTCCTTCTTTCGCTACTTTGGCCTTTTCTCCTCTCTCACGTTCAGGCCTTCTCTCCATTTCCTTCTTTCGCTACTTTGGCCTTTTCTCCTCTCTCACCTTCATGCCTTCTCTCCATTTCCTTCTTTCGCTACTTTGGCCTTTTCTCCTCTCTCACCTTCATGCCTTCTCTCCATTTCCTTCTTTCACTATTTTGGCCTTTTCTCCTCTCTCACCTTCATGCCTTCTCTCCATTTCCTTCTTTCACTACTTTGGCCTTTTCTCCTCTCTCACCTTCATGCCTTCTCTCCATTTCCTTCTTTCACTACTTTGGCCATTTCTCCTCTCTCACCTTCATGCCTTCTCTCCATTTCCTTCCTTCGCTACTTTGGCCTTTTCTCCTCTCTCACCTTCATGCTTTCTCTCCATTTCCTTCTTTCAGTACTTTGGCCTTTTCTCCTCGCTCTCACCTTCATGCCTTCTCTCCATTTCCTTCTTTCATTACTTTGGCCTTTTCTCCTCTCTCACCTTCAGGCCTTCTCTCCATTTCCTTCTTTCGCTACTTTGGCCTTTTCTCCTCTCTCACCTTCAGGCCTTCTCTCCATTTCCTTCTTTCACTACTTTGGCCTTTTCTCCTCTCTTCTCTTTATGCCTTCTCTCCATTTCCTTCTTTCATTACTTTGGCCTTTCCTCCTCTCTCACCTTCAGGCCTTCTGTCCATTTCCTTCTTTCGCTACTTTGGCATTTTCTCCTCTCTCACCTTCAGGCCTTCTCTCCATTTCCTTCTTTCGTTACTTTGGCATTTTCTCCTCTCTCACCTTCAGGCCTTTTCTTCATTTCCTTCTTTCATTAATTTGGCCTTTTCTCCTCTCTCGCCTTCAGGCCTTCTCTCCATTTCCTTCTTTCACTACATTGGCGTTTTCTCCTCTCTCACCTTCATGCCTTCTCTCCATTTCCTTCTTTCATTTCTTTGGCCTTTTCTCCTCTCTCACCTTCATGCCTTCTCTCCATTTCCTTCTTTCATTACTTTGGCCTTTTCTCCTCTCTCGCCTTCAGGCCTTCTCACCATTTCCTTCTTTCATTACTTTGGCCTTTTCTCCTCTCTCTCACCTTCATGCCTTCTCTCCATTTCCTTCTTTCACTACTTTGGCCTTTTCTCCTCTCTCACTTTCAAGCCTTCTCTCAATTTCCTTCTTTCACTACTTTGGCCTTTTCTCCTCTCTCACCTTCAAGCCTTCTCTCCATTTCCTTCTTTCACTACTTTGGCCTTTTCTCCTCTCTCACCTTCAGGCCTTCTCTCCATTTCCTTCTTTCACTACTTTGGCCTTTTCACCTCTCTCACCTTCAGGCCTTCTCTCCATTTTCTTCTTTCATTTACTTTGGCCTTTTCTCCTCTCTCACATTCATGCCTTCTCTCCATTTCCTTCGTTCGCTACTTTGGCCTTTTCTCCTCTCTTCTCTTCATGCCTTCTCTCCATTTCCTTCTTTCATTACTTTGGCCTTTTCTCCTCTCTCACCTTTAGGCCTTCTCTTCATTTCCTTCTTTCACTATTTTGGCCTTTTCTCCTCTCTCACCTTCAGGCCTTCTCTCCATTTACTTCTTTCGCTACTTTGGCCTTTTCTCCTCTCTCACCTTCAGGCCTTCTCTCCATTTCCTTCTTTCATTACTTTGGCCTTTTCTCCTCTCTCACCTTCAGGCCTTCTCTCCATTTCCTTCTTTCACTACTTTGGCGTTTTCTCCTCTCTCACCTTCATGCCTTCTCTCCATTTCTTTCTTTCATTACTTTGGCCTTTTCTCATCTCTCTCACCTTCATGCCTTCTCTCCATTTACTTCTTTCACTACTTTGGCCTTTTCTCCTCTCTCACCTTCAAGCCTTCTCTCAATTTCCTTCTTTCACTACTTTGGCCTTTTCTCCTCTCTCAGCTTCAGGCCTTCTCTTCATTTCCTTCTTTCATTACTTTGGCCTTTTCTCCTCTCTCGCCTTCAGGCCTTCTCTCCATTTCCTTCTTTCACTACTTTGGCGTTTTCTCCTCTCTCACCTTCATGCCTTCTCTCCATTTCTTTCTTTCATTACTTTGGCCTTTTCTCCTCTCTCACCTTCATGCCTTCTCTCCATTTCCTTCTTTCACTACTTTGGCCTTTTCTCCTCTCTCACCTTCAAGCCTTCTCTCCATTTCCTTCTTTCACTACTTTGGCCTTTTCTCCTCTCTCACCTTCAGGCCTTCTCTCCATTTCCTTCATTCACTACTTTGGCCTTTTCTCCTCTCTCACCTTCATGCCTTCTCTCCATTTCCTTCTTTCATTACTTTGGCCTTTTCTCCTCTCTCGCCTTCAGGCCTTCACTCCATTTCCTTCTTTCATTACTTTGGCCTTTTCTCCTCTCACTCACCGTCATGCCTTCTCTCCATTTCCTTCTTTCGCTACTTTGGCCTTTTCTCCTCTCTCACATTCATGCCTTCTCTCCATTTCCTTCTTTCATTACTTTGGCCTTTTCTCCTCTCTCACCTTCAGGCCTTCTCTCCATTTCCTTCTTTCGCTACTTTGGCCTTTTCTCCTCTCTCACCTTCAGGTCTTCTCTCCATTTCCTTCTTTCGCTACTTTGGCCTTTTCTCCTCTCTCACTTTCATACCTTCTCTCCATTTCCTTCTTTCATTACTTTGGCCTTTTCTCCTCTCTCACCTTCAGGCCTTCTCTCCATTTCCTTCTTTCGCTACTTTGGCCTTTTCTCCTCTCTCACCTTCAGGCCTTCTCTCCATTTCCTTCTTTCGCTACTTTGGCCTTTTCTCCTCTCTCACCTTCATGCCTTCTCTCCATATCCATCTTTCATTACTTTGGCCTTTTCCCCTCTCTCGCCTTCAGGCCTTCTCTCCATTTCGTTCTTTCATTACTTTGGCCTTTTCTCCTCTCGCTAACCTTCATGCCTTCTCTCCATTTCCTTATTTCATTATTTGTTTTTCTCCTGTTTTCCCTTCATTCCTTCTCTCCATTTCCTTCTTTCACTATTTTGGCTTTTTCTCTTCTCTCACCTTCATGCCTTCTCTCCATTTCCTTCTTTCGCTACTTTGGCTTTTTCTCCTCTCTCACCTTCAGGCCTTCTCTCCATTTCCTTCTTTCATTACTTTGGCCTTTTCTCCTCTCTTACCTTCAGGCCTTCTCTCCATTTCCTTCTTTCATTACTTTGGCCTTTTCCCCTCTCTCACCTTCAGGCCTTCTCTTCATTTCCTTCTTTCATTACTTTGGCCTTTTCTCCGCTCTCACCTTCAGGCCTTCTCTCCATTTCCTTCTTTCATTACTTTGGCCTTTTCTCCTCTCTCGCCTTCAGGCCTTCTCACCATTTCCTTCTTTCATTACTTTGGCCTTTTCTCCTCTCTCTCACCTTCATGCCTTCTCTCCATTTCCTTCTTTCACTACTTTGGCCTTTTCTCCTCTCTCACATTCATGCCTTCTCTCCATTTCCTTCTTTCATTACTTTGGCCTTTTCTCCTCTCTCGCCTTCAGGCCTTCTCTCCATTTCCTTCTTTCATTACTTTGGCCTTTTCTCCTCTCACTCACCGTCATGCCTTCTCTCCATTTCCTTCTTTCGCTACTTTGGCTTTTTCTCCTCTCTCACATTCATGCCTTCTCTCCATTTCCTTCTTTCATTACTTTGGCCTTTTCTCCTCTCTCACCTTCAGGCCTTCTCTCCATTTCCTTCTTTCGCTACTTTGGCCTTTTCTCCTCTCTCACCTTCAGGCCTTCTCTCCATTTCCTTCTTTCGCTACTTTGGCCTTTTCTCCTCTCTCACTTTCATACCTTCTCTCCATTTCCTTCTTTCATTACTTTGGCCTTTTCTCCTCTCTCACCTTCAGGCCTTCTCTCCATTTCCTTCTTTCGCTACTTTGGCCTTTTCTCCTCTCTCACCTTCAGGCCTTCTCTCCATTTCCTTCTTTCATTACTTTGGCCTTTTCCCCTCTCTCGCCTTCAGGCCTTCTCTCCATTTCGTTCTTTCATTACTTTGGCTTTTTCTCCTCTCGCTAACCTTCATGCTTTCTCTCCATTTCCTTATTTCATTATTTGTTTTTCTCCTGTTTTCCCTTCATTCCTTCTCTCCATTTCCTTCTTTCACTATTTTGGCTTTTTCTCCTCTCTCACCTTCATGCCTTCTCTCCATTTCCTTCTTTCGCTACTTTGGCTTTTTCTCCTCTCTCACCTTCAGGCCTTCTCTCCATTTCCTTCTTTCATTACTTTGGCCTTTTCTCCTCTCTTACCTTCAGGCCTTCTCTCCATTTCCTTCTTTCGCTACTTTGGCCTTTTCTCCTCTCTCACCTTCATGCCTTCTCTCCATTTCCATCTTTCATTACTTTGGCCTTTTCCCCTCTCTCACCTTCAGGCCTTCTCTTCATTTCCTTCTTTCATTACTTTGGCCTTTTCTCCGCTCTCACCTTCAGGCCTTCTCTCCATTTCCTTCTTTCATTACTTTGGCCTTTTCTCCTCTCTCGCCTTCAGGCCTTCTCACCATTTCCTTCTTTCATTACTTTGGTCTTTTCTCCTCTCTCTCACCTTCATGCCTTCTCTCCATTTCCTTCTTTCACTACTTTGGCCTTTTCTCCTCTCTCACCTTCAGGCCTTCTCTCCATTTCCTTCTTTCGCTACTTTGGCCTTTTCTCCTCTCTCACCTTCATGCCTTCTCTCCATTTCCTTCTTTCACTACTTTGGCCTTTTCTCCTCTCTCACCTTCAGGCCTTCTCTCCATTTCCTTCTTTCACTACTTTGGCCTTTTCTCCTCTCTTCTCTTTAGGACTTCTCTCCATTTCCTTCTTTCATTACTTTGGCCTTTTCTCCTCTCTCACCTTCAGGCCTTCTCTCCATTTCCTTCTTTTGCTACTTTGGCCTTTTCTCCTCTCTCACCTTCATGCCTTCTCTACATTTCATTCTTTCACTACTTTGGCCTTTTCTCCACTCTCACCTTCATGCCTTCTCTCCATTTCCTTCTTTCGCTACTTTGGCCTTTTCTCATCTCTCACCTTCATGCCTTCTCTCCATTTCCTTCTTTCACTACTTTGGCCTTTTCTCCTCTCTCTCACCTACATGCCTTCTCTCCATTTCCTTCTTTCGCTACTTTGGCCTTTTCTCCTCTCTCACCTTCAGGCCTTCTCTCCATTTCCTTCTTTCGCTACTTTGGCCTTTTCTCCTCTCTCACGTTCAGGCCTTCTCTCCATTTCCTTCTTTCGCTACTTTGGCCTTTTCTCCTCTCTCACTTTCATACCTTCTCTCCATTTCCTTCTTTCACTACTTTGGCCTTTTCCCCTCTCTCACGTTCAGGCCTTCTCTCCATTTCCTTCTTTCGCTACTTTGGCCTTTTCTCCTCTCTCACTTTCATACCTTCTCTCCATTTCCTTCTTTCGCTACTTTGGCCTTTTCTCCTCTCTCACGTTCAGGCCTTCTCTCCATTTCCTTCTTTCGCTACTTTGGCCTTTTCTCCTCTCTCACTTTCATACCTTCTCTCCATTTCCTTCTTTCATTACTTTGGCCTTTTCTCCTCTCTCACCTTCAGGCCTTCTCTCCATTTCCTTCTTTCGCTACTTTGGCCTTTTCTCCTCTCTCACGTTCAGGCCTTCTCTCCATTTCCTTCTTTCGCTATTTTGGCCTTTTCTCCTCTCTCACCTTCATGCCTTCTCTCCATTTCCTTCTTTCGCTACTTTGGCCTTTTCTCCTCTCTCACCTTCATGCCTTCTCTCAATTTCCTTCTTTCACTACTTTGGCCTTTCCTCCTCTCTCACCTTCATGCCTTCTCTCCATTTCCTTCTTTCACTAGTTTGGCCTTTTCTCCTCTCTCACCTTCATGCCTTCTCTCCATTTCCTTCTTTCACTACTTTGGCCATTTCTCCTCTCTCACATTCATGCCTTCTCTCCATTTCCTTCCTTCGCTACTTTGGCCTGTTCTCCTCTCTCACCTTCATGCCTTCTCTCCATTTCCTTCTTTCACTACTTTGGCCTTTTCTCCTCGCTCTCACCTTCATGCCTTCTCTCCATTTCCTTCTTTCATTACTTTGGCCTTTTCTCCTCTCTCACCTTCAGGCATTCTCTCCATTTCCTTCTTTCGCTACTTTGGCCTTTTCTCCTCTCTCACCTTCAGGCCTTCTCTCCATTTCCTTCTTTCACTACTTTGGCCTTTTCTCCTCTCTTCTCTTTATGCCTTCTCTCCATTTCCTTCTTTCATTACTTTGGCCTTTCCTCCTCTCTCACCTTCAGGCCTTCTCTCCATTTCCTTCTTTCGCTACTTTGGCCTTTTCTCCACTCTCAACTTCAGGCCTTCTCTCCATTTCCTTCTTTCGCTACTTTGGCCTTTTCTCCTCTCTCACCTTCAGGCCTTCTCTCCATTTCCTTCTTTCGCTACTTTGGCCTTTTCTCCTCTCTCACCTTCAGGCCTTCTCTCCATTTCCTTCTTTGGTTACTTTGGCCTTTTCTCCTCTCTCACCTTCAGGCCTTTTCTTCATTTCCTTCTTTCATTACTTTGGCCTTTTCTCCTCTCTCGCCTTCAGGCCTTCTCTCCATTTCCTTCTTTCACTACATTGGCGTTTTCTCCTCTCTCACCTTCATGCCTTCTCTCCATTTCCTTCTTTCACTACTTTGGCCTTTTCTCCTCTCTCACCTTCAGGCCTTCTCTCCATTTCCTTCTTTCGCTACTTTGGCCTTTTCTCCTCTCTCACCTTCATGCCTTCTCTCCATTTCCTTCTTTCACTACTTTGGCCTTTTCTCCTCTCTCACCTTCAGGCCTTCTCTCCATTTCCTTCTTTCACTACTTTGGCCTTTTCTCCTCTCTTCTCTTTAGGACTTCTCTCCATTTCCTTCTTTCATTACTTTGGCCTTTTCTCCTCTCTCACCTTCAGGCCTTCTCTCCATTTCCTTTTTTGCTACTTTGGCCTTTTCTCCTCTCTCACCTTCATGCCTTCTCTCCATTTCATTCTTTCACTACTTTGGCCTTTTCTCCTCTCTCACCTTCATGCCTTCTCTCCATTTCCTTCTTTCGCTACTTTGGCCTTTTCTCCTCTCTCACCTTCAGGCTTTCTCTTCATTTCCTTCTTTCGTTACTTTGGCCTTTTCCCTCTCTCACCTTCAGGCCTTCTCTCCATTTCCTTCTTTCGCTACTTTGGCCTTTTCTCCACTCTCACCTTCATGCCTTCTCTCCATTTCCTTCTTTCGCTACTTTGGCCTTTTCTCCTCTCTCACCTTCATGCCTTCTCTCCATTTCCTTCTTTCACTACTTTGGCCTTTTCTCCTCTCTCTCACCTACATGCCTTCTCTCCATTTCCTTCTTTCGCTACTTTGGCCTTTTCTCCTCTCTCACCTTCAGGCCTTCTCTCCATTTCCTTCTTTCGCTACTTTGGCCTTTTCTCCTCTCTCACGTTCAGGCCTTCTCTCCATTTCCTTCTTTCGCTACTTTGGCCTTTTCTCCTCTCTCACTTTCATACCTTCTCTCCATTTCCTTCTTTCACTACTTTGGCCTTTTCTCCTCTCTCACCTTCAGGCCTTCTCTCCATTTCCTTCTTTCGCTACTTTGGCCTTTTCTCCTCTCTCACTTTCATACCTTCTCTCCATTTCCTTCTTTCGCTACTTTGGCCTTTTCTCCTCTCTCACGTTCAGGCCTTCTCTCCATTTCCTTCTTTCGCTACTTTGGCCTTTTCTCCTCTCTCACTTTCATACCTTCTCTCCATTTCCTTCTTTCATTACTTTGGCCTTTTCTCCTCTCTCACCTTCAGGCCTTCTCTCCATTTCCTTCTTTCGCTACTTTGGCCTTTTCTCCTCTCTCACGTTCAGGCCTTCTCTCCATTTCCTTCTTTCGCTACTTTGGCCTTTTCTCCTCTCTAACCTTCATGCCTTCTCTCCATTTCCTTCTTTCGCTACTTTGGCCTTTTCTCCTCTCTCACCTTCATGCCTTCTCTCCATTTCCTTCTTTCACTACTTTGGCCTTTTCTCCTCTCTCACTTTCATGCCTTCTCTCCATTTCCTTCTTTCACTACTTTGGCCTTTTCTCCTCTCTCACCTTCATGCCTTCTCTCCATTTCCTTCTTTCACTACTTTGGCCATTTCTCCTCTCTCACCTTCATGCCTTCTCTCCATTTCCTTCCTTCGCTACTTTGGCCTTTTCTCCTCTCTCACCTTCATGCCTTCTCTCCATTTCCTTCTTTCACTACTTTGGCCTTTTCTCCTCGCTCTCAACTTCATGCCTTCTCTCCATTTCCTTCTTTCATTACTTTGGCCTTTTCTCCTCTCTCACCTTCAGGCATTCTCTCCATTTCCTTCTTTCGCTACTTTGGCCTTTTCTCCTCTCTCACCTTCAGGCCTTCGCTCCATTTCCTTCTTTCACTACTTTGGCCTTTTCTCCTCTCTTCTCTTTATGCCTTCTCTCCATTTCCTTCTTTCATTACTTTGGCCTTTCCTCCTCTCTCACCTTCAGGCCTTCTCTCCATTTCCTTCTTTCGCTACTTTGGCCTTTTCTCCACTCTCAACTTCAGGCCTTCCCTCCATTTCCTTCTTTCGCTACTTTGGCCTTTTCTCCTCTCTCACCTTCAGGCCTTCTCTCCATTTCCTTCTTTCGCTACTTTGGCCTTTTCTCCTCTCTCACCTTCAGGCCTTCTCTCCATTTCCTTCTTTCGTTACTTTGGCCTTTTCTCCTCTCTCACCTTCAGGCCTTTTCTTCATTTCCTTCTTTCATTACTTTGGCCTTTTCTCCTCTCTCGCCTTCAGGCCTTCTCTCCATTTCCTTCTTTCACTACATTGGCGTTTTCTCCTCTCTCACCTTCATGCCTTCTCTCCATTTCCTTCTTTCATTTCTTTGGCCTTTTCTCCTCTCTCACCTTCATGCTTTCTCTCCATTTCCTTCTTTCATTACTTTGGCCTTTTCTCCTCTCTCGCCTTCAGGCCTTCTCACCATTTCCTTCTTTCATTACTTTGGCCTTTTCTCCTCTCTCTCACCTTCATGCCTTCTCTCCATTTCCTTCTTTCACTACTTTGGCCTTTTCTCCTCTCTCACCTTCAAGCCTTCTCTCAATTTCCTTCTTTCACTACTTTGGCCTTTTCTCCTCTCTCACCTTCAAGCCTTCTCTCCATTTCCTTCTTTCACTACTTTGGCCTTTTCTCCTCTCTCACCTTCAGGCCTTCTCTCCATTTCCTTCTTTCACTACTTTGGCCTTTTCACCTCTCTCACCTTCAGGCCTTCTCTCCATTTTCTTCTTTCATTTACTTTGGCCTTTTCTCCTCTCTCACATTCATGCCTTCTCTCCATTTCCTTCTTTCGCTACTTTGGCCTTTTTTCCTCTCTTCTCTTCATGCCTTCTCTCCATTTTCTTCTTTCATTACTTTGGCCTTTTCTCCTCTCTCACCTTCAGGCCTTCTCTTCATTTCCTTCTTTCACTATTTTGGCCTTTTCTCCTCTCTCACCTTCAGGCCTTCTCTCCATTTACTTCTTTCGCTACTTTGGCCTTTTCTCCTCTCTCACCTTCAGGCCTTCTCTCCATTTCCTTCTTTCATTACTTTGGCCTTTTCTCCTCTCTCACCTTCAGGCCTTCTCTCCATTTCCTTCTTTCACTACTTTGGCGTTTTCTCCTCTCTCACCTTCATGCCTTCTCTCCATTTCTTTCTTTCATTACTTTGGCCTTTTCTCATCTCTCTCACCTTCATGCCTTCTCTCCATTTCCTTCTTTCACTACTTTGGCCTTTTCTCCTCTCTCACCTTCAAGCCTTCTCTCAATTTCCTTCTTTCACTACTTTGGCCTTTTCTCCTCTCTCAGCTTCAGGCCTTCTCTTCATTTCCTTCTTTCATTACTTTGGCCTTTTCTCCTCTCTCGCCTTCAGGCCTTCTCTCCATTTCCTTCTTTCACTACTTTGGCGTTTTCTCCTCTCTCACCTTCATGCCTTCTCTCCATTTCTTTCTTTCATTAATTTGGCCTTTTCTCCTCTCTCACCTTCATGCCTTCTCTCCATTTCCTTCTTTCACTACTTTGGCCTTTTCTCCTCTCTCACCTTCAAGCCTTCTCTCCATTTCCTTCTTTCACTACTTTGGCCTTTTCTCCTCTCTCACCTTCAGGCCTTCTCTCCATTTCCTTCATTCACTACTTTGGCCTTTTCTCCTCTCTCACCTTCATGCCTTCTCTCCATTTCCTTCTTTCATTACTTTGGCCTTTTCTCCTCTCTCGCCTTCAGGCCTTCTCTCCATTTCCTTCTTTCATTACTTTGGCCTTTTCTCCTCTCACTCACCGTCATGCCTTCTCTCCATTTCCTTCTTTCGCTACTTTGGCCTTTTCTCCTCTCTCACATTCATGCCTTCTCTCCATTTCCTTCTTTCATTACTTTGGCCTTTTCTCCTCTCTCACCTTCAGGCCTTCTCTCCATTTCCTTCTTTCGCTACTTTGGCCTTTTCTCCTCTCTCACCTTCAGGCCTTCTCTCCATTTCCTTCTTTCGCTACTTTGGCCTTTTCTCCTCTCTCACTTTCATACCTTCTCTCCATTTCCTTCTTTCATTACTTTGGCCTTTTCTCCTCTCTCACCTTCAGGCCTTCTCTCCATTTCCTTCTTTCGCTACTTTGGCCTTTTCTCCTCTCTCACCTTCAGGCCTTCTCTCCATTTCCTTCTTTCGCTACTTTGGCCTTTTCTCCTCTCTCACCTTCATGCCTTCTCTCCATATCCTTCTTTCATTACTTTGGCCTTTTCCCCTCTCTCGCCTTCAGGCCTTCTCTCCATTTCGTTCTTTCATTACTTTGGCCTTTTCTCCTCTCGCTAACCTTCATGCCTTCTCTCCATTTCCTTATTTCATTATTTGTTTTTCTCCTGTTTTCCCTTCATTCCTTCTCTCCATTTCCTTCTTTCACTATTTTGGCTTTTTCTCCTCTCTCACCTTCATGCCTTCTCTCCATTTCCTTCTTTCGCTACTTTGGCTTTTTCTCCTCTCTCACCCTCAGGCCTTCTCTCCATTTCCTTCTTTCATTACTTTGGCCTTTTCTCCTCTCTTACCTTCAGGCCTTCTCTCCATTTCCTTCTTTCATTACTTTGGCCTTTTCCCCTCTCTCACCTTCAGGCCTTCTCTTCATTTCCTTCTTTCATTACTTTGGCCTTTTCTCCGCTCTCACCTTCAGGCCTTCTCTCCATTTCCTTCTTTCATTACTTTGGCCTTTTCTCCTCTCTCGCCTTCAGGCCTTCTCACCATTTCCTTCTTTCATTACTTTGGCCTTTTCTCCTCTCTCTCACCTTCATGCCTTCTCTCCATTTCCTTCTTTCACTACTTTGGCCTTTTCTCCTCTCTCACCTTCAGGCCTTCTCTCCATTTCCTTCTTTCGCTACTTTGGCCTTTTCTCCTCTCTCACCTTCATGCCTTCTCTCCATTTCCTTCTTTCACTACTTTGGCCTTTTCTCCTCTCTCAACTTCAGGCCTTCTCTCCATTTCCTTCTTTCACTACTTTGGCCTTTTCTCCTCTCTTCTCTTTAGGCCTTCTCTCCATTTCCTTCTTTCATTACTTTGGCCTTTTCTCCTCTCTCACCTTCAGGCCTTCTCTCCATTTCCTTCTTTCGCAACTTTGGCCTTTTCTCCTCTCTCACCTTCATGCCTTCTCTCCATTTCATTCTTTCACTACTTTGGCCTTTTCTCCTCTCTCACCTTCATGCCTTCTCTCCATTTCCTTCTTTCGCTACTTTGGCCTTTTCTCCTCTCTCACCTTCATGCCTTCTCTCCATTTCCTTCTTTCACTACTTTGGCCTTTTCTCCTCTCTCTCACCTACATGCCTTCTCTCCATTTCCTTCTTTCGCTACTTTGGCCTTTTCTCCTCTCTCACCTTCAGGCCTTCTCTCCATTTCCTTCTTTCGCTACTTTGGCCTTTTCTCCTCTCTCACGTTCAGGCCTTCTCTCCATTTCCTTCTTTCGCTACTTTGGCCTTTTCTCCTCTCTCACTTTCATACCTTCTCTCCATTTCCTTCTTTCACTACTTTGGCCTTTTCTCCTCTCTCACCTTCAGGCCTTCTCTCCATTTCCTTCTTTCGCTACTTTGGCCTTTTCTCCTCTCTCACTTTCATACCTTCTCTTCATTTCCTTCTTTCGCTACTTTGGCCTTTTCTCCTCTCTCACGTTCAGGCCTTCTCTCCATTTCCTTCTTTCGCTACTTTGGCCTTTTCTCCTATCTCACCTTCATGCCTTCTCTCCATTTCCTTCTTTCGCTACTTTGGCCTTTTCTCCTCTCTCACCTTCATGCCTTCTCTCCATTTCCTTCTTTCACTACTTTGGCATTTTCTCCTCTCTCACCTTCATGCCTTCTCTCCATTTCCTTCTTTCACTACTTTGGCCTTTTCTCCTCTCTCACCTTCATGCCTTCTCTCCATTTCCTTCTTTCACTACTTTGGCCATTTCTCCTCTCTCACCTTCATGCCTTCTCTCCATTTCCTTCCTTCGCTACTTTGGCCTTTTCTCCTCTCTCACCTTCATGCCTTCTCTCCATTTCCTTCTTTCACTACTTTGGCCTTTTCTCCTCGCTCTCAACTTCATGCCTTCTCTCCATTTCCTTCTTTCATTACTTTGGCTTTTTCTCCTCTCTCACCTTCAGGCCTTCTCTCCATTTCCTTCTTTCGCTACTTTGGCCTTTTCTCCTCTCTCACCTTCAGGCCTTCTCTCCATTTCCTTCTTTCACTACTTTGGCCTTTTCCCCTCTCTTCTCTTTATGCCTTCTCTCCATTTCCTTCTTTCATTACTTTGGCCTTTCCTCCTCTCTCACCTTCAGGCCTTCTCTCCATTTCCTTCTTTCGCTACTTTGGCCTTTTTTCCACTCTCAACTTCAGGCCTTCTCTCCATTTCCTTCTTTCGCTACTTTGGCCTTTTCTCCTCTCTCACCTTCAGGCCTTCTCTCCATTTCCTTCTTTCGCTACTTTGGCCTTTTCTCCTCTCTCACCTTCAGGCCTTCTCTCCATTTCCTTCTTTCGTTACTTTGGCCTTTTCTCCTCTCTCACCTTCAGGCCTTTTCTTCATTTCCTTCTTTCATTACTTTGGCCTTTTCTCCTCTCTCGCCTTCAGGCCTTCTCTCCATTTACTTCTTTCACTACATTGGCGTTTTCTCCTCTCTCACCTTCATGCCTTCTCTCCATTTCCTTCTTTCATTTCTTTGGCCTTTTCTCCTCTCTCACCTTCAGGCCTTCTCTCCATTTCCTTCTTTCATTATTTGGCCTTTTCTCCTCTCTCGCCTTCAGGCCTTCTCACCATTTCCTTCTTTCATTACTTTGGCCTTTTCTCCTCTCTCTCACCTTCATGCCTTCTCTCCATTTCCTTCTTTCACTACTTTGGCCTTTTCTCCTCTCTCACCTTCAAGCCTTCTCTCAATTTCCTTCTTTCACTACTTTGGCCTTTTCTCCTCTCTCACCTTCAAGCTTTCTCTCCATTTCCTTCTTTCACTACTTTGGCCTTTTCTCCTCTCTCACCTTCAGGCCTTCTCTCCATTTCCTTCTTTCACTACTTTGGCCTTTTCACCTCTCTCACCTTCAGGCCTTCTCTCCATTTTCTTCTTTCATTTACTTTGGCCTTTTCTCCTCTCTCACATTCATGCCTTCTCTCCATTTCCTTCTTTCGCTACTTTGGCCTTTTCTCCTCTCTTCTCTTCATGCCTTCTCTCCATTTCCTTCTTTCATTACTTTGGCCTTTTCTCCTCTCTCACCTTCATGCCTTCTCTCCATTTCCTTCTTTCACTACTTTGGCCATTTCTCCTCTCTCACCTTCATGCCTTCTCTCCATTTCCTTCCTTCGCTACTTTGGCCTTTTCTCCTCTCTCACCTTCAGGCCTTCTCTCCATTTCCTTCTTTCACTACTTTGGCGTTTTCTCCTCTCTCACCTTCATGCCTTCTCTCCATTTCTTTCTTTCATTACTTTGGCCTTTTCTCCTCTCTCACCTTCATGCCTTCTCTCCATTTCCTTCTTTCACTACTTTGGCATTTTCTCCTCTCTCACCTTCAAGCCTTCTCTCAATTTCCTTCTTTCACTACTTTGGACTTTTCTCCTCTCTCACCTTCATGCCTTCTCTCCATTTCCTTCTTTCACTACTTTGGCCTTTTCTCCTCTCTCACTTTCATACCTTCTCTCCATTTCCTTCTTTCGCTACTTTGGCCTTTTCTCCTCTCTCACCTTAAATGCCTTCTCTCCATTTCCTTCTTTCATTACTTTGGCCTTTTCCCCTCTCTCGCCTTCAGGCCTTCTCTCCATTTCGTTCTTTCATTACTTTGGCCTTTTCTCCTCTCGCTAACCTTCATGCCTTCTCTCCATTTCCTTCTTTCACTATTTTGGCTATTTCTCCTCTCTCACCTTCATGCCTTCTCTCCATTTCCTTCTTTCGCTACTTTGGCTTTTTCTCCTCTCTCACCTTCATGCCATCTCTCCATTTCCTTCTTTCATTACTTTGGCCTTTTCTCCTCTCTCGCCTTCAGGCCTTCTCTCCATATCCTTCTTTCATTACTTTGGCCTTTTCTCCTCTCTCGCATTCAGGCCTTCTCTCCATTTCCTTCTTTCACTACTTTGGCGTTTTCTCCTCTCTCACCTTCATGCCTTCTCTCCATTTCCTTCTTTCATTACTTTGGCCTTTTCTCCTCTCTCGCCTTCAGGCCTTCTCACCATTTCCTTCTTTCATTACTTTGGCCTTTTCTCCTCTCTGTCACCTTCAGGCCTTCTCTCCATTTCCTTCTTTCACTACTTTGGCCTTTTCTCCTCCCTCACCTTCATGCCTTCTCTCCATTTCCTTCTTTCATTACTTTGGCCTTTTCTCCTCTCTCGCCTTCAGGCCTTCTCTCCATTTCCTTCTTTCATTACTTTGGCCTTTTCTCCTCTCACTCACCGTCATGCCTTCTCTCCATTTCCTTCTTTCGCTACTTTGGCCTTTTCTCCTCTCTCACATTCATGCCTTCTCTCCATTTCCTTCTTTCATTACTTTGGCCTTTTCTCCTCTCTCACCTTCAGGCCATCTCTCCATTTCCTTCTTTCGCTACTTTGGCCTTTTCTCCTCTCTCACCTTCAGGCCTTCTCTCCATTTCCTTCTTTCGCTACTTTGGCCTTTTCTCCTCTCTCACCTTCATGCCTTCTCTCCATTTCCTTCTTTCATTACTTTGGCCTTTTCCCCTCTCTCGCCTTCAGGCCTTCTCTCCATTTCGTTCTTTCATTACTTTGGCCTTTTCTCCTCTCGCTAACCTTCATGCCTTCTCTCCATTTCCTTCTTTCACTATTTTGGCTATTTCTCCTCTCTCACCTTCATGCCTTCTCTCCATTTCCTTCTTTCGCTACTTTGGCTTTTTCTCCTCTCTCACCTTCATGCCATCTCTCCATTTCCTTCTTTCATTACTTTGGCCTTTTCTCCTCTCTCGCCTTCAGGCCTTCTCTCCATTTCCTTCTTTCATTACTTTGGCCTTTTCTCCTCTCTCGCATTCAGGCCTTCTCTCCATTTCCTTCTTTAACTACTTTGGCGTTTTCTCCTCTCTCACCTTCATGCCTTCTCTCCATTTCCTTCTTTCATTACTTTGGCCTTTTCTCCTCTCTCGCCTTCAGGCCTTCTCACCATTTCCTTCTTTCATTACTTTGGCCTTTTCTCCTCTCTGTCACCTTCAGGCCTTCTCTCCATTTCCTTCTTTCACTACTTTGGCCTTTTCTCCTCCCTCACCTTCATGCCTTCTCTCCATTTCCTTCTTTCATTACTTTGGCCTTTTCTCCTCTCTCGCCTTCAGGCCTTCTCTCCATTTCCTTCTTTCATTACTTTGGCCTTTTCTCCTCTCACTCACCGTCATGCCTTCTCTCCATTTCCTTCTTTCGCTACTTTGGCCTTTTCTCCTCTCTCACATTCATGCCTTCTCTCCATTTCCTTCTTTCATTACTTTGGCCTTTTCTCCTCTCTCACCTTCAGGCCTTCTCTCCATTTCCTTCTTTCGCTACTTTGGCCTTTTCTCCTCTCTCACCTTCAGGCCTTCTCTCCATTTCCTTCTTTCGCTACTTTGGCCTTTTCTCCTCTCTCACCTTCAGGCCTTCTCTCCATTTCCTTCTTTCATTACTTTGGCCTTTTCTCCTCTCTCGCCTTCAGGCCTTCTCTCCATTTCCTTCTTTCATTACTTTGGCCTTTTCTCCTCTCTCGCCTTCAGGCCTTCTCTCCATTTCCTTCTTTCACTACTTTGGCGTTTTCTTTTCTCTCACCTTCATGCCTTCTCTCCATTTCCTTCTTTCATTACTTTGGCCTTTTCTCCTCTCTCGCCTTCAGGCCTTCTCACCATTTCCTTCTTTCATTACTTTGGCCTTTTCTCCTCTCTCTCACCTTCATGCCTTCTCTCCATTTCCTTCTTTCACTACTTTGGCCTTTTCTCCTCTCTCACCTTCATGCCTTCTCTCCATTTCCTTCTTTCATTACTTTGGCCTTTTCTCCTCTCTCGCCTTCAGGCCTTCTCTCCTTTTCCTTCTTTCATTACTTTGGCCTTTTCTCCTCTCACTCACCGTCATGCCTTCTCTCCATTTCCTTCTTTCGCTACTTTGGCCTTTTCTCCTCTCTCACATTCATGCCTTCTCTCCATTTCCTTCTTTCATTACTTTGGCCTTTTCTCCTCTCTCACCTTCAGGCCTTCTCTCCATTTCCTTCTTTCGCTACTTTGGCCTTTTCTCCTCTCTCACCTTCAGGCCTTCTCTCCATTTCCTTCTTTCGCTACTTTGGCCATTTCTCCTCTCTCACTTTCATACCTTCTCTCCATTTCCTTCTTTCATTACTTTGGCCTTTTCTCCTCTCTCACCTTCAGGCCTTCTCTCCATTTCCTTCTTTCGCTACTTTGGCCTTTTCTCCTCTCTCACCTTCAGGCCTTCTCTCCATTTCCTTCTTTCGCTACTTTGGCCTTTTCTCCTCTCTCACCTTCATGCCTTCTCTCCATATCCTTCTTTCATTACTTTGGCCTTTTCCCCTCTCTCGCCTTCAGGCCTTCTCTCCATTTCGTTCTTTCATTACTTTGGCCTTTTCTCCTCTCGCTAACCTTCATGCCTTCTCTCCATTTCCTTATTTCATTATTTGTTTTTCTCCTGTTTTCCCTTCATTCCTTCTCTCCATTTCCTTCTTTCACTATTTTGGCTTTTTCTCCTCTCTCACCTTCATGCCTTCTCTCCATTTCCTTCTTTCGCTACTTTGGCTTTTTCTCCTCTCTCACCTTCAGGCCTTCTCTCCATTTCCTTCTTTCGCTACTTTGGCCTTTTCTGCTCTCTCACCTTCATGCCTTCTCTCCATTTCCATCTTTCATTACTTTGGCCTTTTCCCCTCTCTCACCTTCAGGCCTTCTCTTCATTTCCTTCTTTCATTACTTTGGCCTTTTCTCCTCTCTCACCTTCAGGCCTTCTCTCCATTTCCTTCTTTCATTACTTTGGCCTTTTCTCCTCTCTCGCCTTCAGGTCTTCTCACCATTTACTTCTTTCATTACTTTGGCCTTTTCTCCTCTCTCTCACCTTCATGCCTTCTCTCCATTTCCTTCTTTCACTACTTTGGCCTTTTCTCCTCTCTCACCTTCAGGCCTTCTCTCCATTTCCTTCTTTCGCTACTTTGGCCTTTTCTCCTCTCTCACCTTCATGCCTTCTCTCCATTTCCTTCTTTCACTACTTTGGCCTTTTCTCCTCTCTCACCTTCAGGCCTTCTCTCCATTTCCTTCTTTCACTACTTTGGCCTTTTCTCCTCTCTTCTCTTTAGGCCTTCTCTCCATTTCCTTCTTTCATTACTTTGGCCTTTTCTCCTCTCTCACCTTCAGGCCTTCTCTCCATTTCCTTCTTTCGCTACTTTGGCCTTTTCTCCTCTCTCACCTTCATGCCTTCTCTCCATTTAATTCTTTCACTACTTTGGCCTTTTCTCCTCTCTCACCTTCATGCCTTCTCTCCATTTCCTTCTTTCGCTACTTTGGCCTTTTCTCCTCTCTCACCTTCAGGCCTTCTCTTCATTTCCTTCTTTCATTACTTTGGCCTTTTCTCCTCTCTCACCTTCAGGCCTTCTCTCCATTTCCTTCTTTCGCTACTTTGGCCTTTTCTCCTCTCTCACCTTCATGCCTTCTCTCCATTTCCTTCTTTCGCTACTTTGGCCTTTTCTCCTCTCTCACCTTCATGCCTTCTCTCCATTTCCTTCTTTCACTACTTTGGCCTTTTCTCCTCTCTCTCACCTTCATGCCTTCTCTCCATTTCCTTCTTTCGCTACTTTGGCCTTTTCTCCTCTCTCACCTTCAGGCATTCTCTCCATTTCCTTCTTTCGCTACTTTGGCCTTTTCTCCTCTCTCACGTTCAGGCCTTCTCTCCATTTCCTTCTTTCGCTACTTTGGCATTTTCTCCTCTCTCACTTTCATACCTTCTCTCCATTTCCTTCTTTCTCTACTTTGGCCTTTTCTCCTCTCTCACCTTCATGCCTTCTCTCCATTTCCTTCTTTCGCTACTTTGGCCTTTTCTCCTCTCTCACCTTCATGCCTTCTCTCCATTTCCTTCTTTCACTACTTTGGCCTTTTCTCCTCTCTCACCTTCATGCCTTCTCTCCATTTCCTTCTTTCACTACTTTGACCTTTTCTCCTCTCTCACCTTCATGCCCTCTCTCCATTTCCTTCTTTCATTACTTTGGCCTTTTCTCCTCTCTCACCTTCATGCCTTCTCTCCATTTCCTTGCTTCGCTACTTTGGCCTTTTCTCCTCTCTCACATTCATGCCTTCTCTCCATTTCCTTCTTTCACTACTTTGGCCTTTTCTCCTCGCTCTCACCTTCATGCCTTCTCTCCATTTCCTTCTTTCATTACTTTGGCCTTTTCTCCTCTCTCACCTTCAGGCCTTCTCTCCATTTCCTTCTTTCGCTACTTTGGCCTTTTCTCCTCTCTCACTTTCAGGCCTTCTCTCCATTTCCTTCTTTCACTACTTTGGCCTTTTCTCCTCTCTTCTCTTTATGCCTTCTCTCCATTTCCTTCTTTCATTACTTTGGCCTTTCCTCCTCTCTCACCTTCAGGCCTTCTCTCCATTTCCTTCTTTCGCTAATTTGGCATTTTCTCCGCTCTCACCTTCAGGCCTTCTCTCCATTTCCTTCTTTCGCTATTTTGGCCTTTTCTCCTCTCTCACCTTCATGCCTTCTCTCCATTTCCTTCTTTCGCTACTTTGGCCTTTTCTCCTCTCTCACCTTCAGGCCTTCTCTCCATTTCCTTCTTTCATTACTTTGGCCTTTTCTCCTCTCTCACCTTCAGGCCTTCTCTCCATTTCCTTCTTTCGCTACTTTGGCCTTTTCTCCTCTCTCACCTTCATGCCTTCTCTCCATTTCCTTCTTTCACTACTTTGGCCTTTTCTCCTCTCTCACGTTCAGGCCTTCTCTCCATTTCATTCTTTCATTACTTTGGCCTTTTTCCTCTCTCGCCTTCAGGCCTTCTCACCATTTCCTTCTTTAACTACTTTGGCCTTTTCTCCTCTCTCACCTTCAGGCCTTCTCTTCATTTCCTTCTTTCATTACTTTGGCCTTTTCTCCTCTCTCACCTTCAGGCCTTCTCTCCATTTCCTTCTTTCGCTACTTTGGCCTTTTCTCCTCTCTCACCTTCATGCCTTCTCTCCATTTCCTTCTTTCACTACTTTGGCCTTTTCTCCTCTCTCACGTTCAGGCCTTCTCTCCATTTCATTCTTTCATTACTTTGGCCTTTTCTCCTCTCTCGCCTTCAGGCCTTCTCACCATTTCCTTCTTTAACTACTTTGGCCTTTTCTCCTCTCTCTCACCTTCAGGCCTTCTCTTCATTTCCTTCTTTCATTACTTTGGCATTTTCTCCTGTCTCACCTTCAGGCCTTCTCTCCATTTCCTTCTTTCGCTACTTTGGCCTTTTCTCCACTCTCACCTTCATGCCTTCTCTCCATTTCCTTCTTTCGCTACTTTGGCTTTTTCTCCTCTCTCACCTTCATGCCTTCTCTCCATTTCCTTCTTTCACTACTTTGGCCTTTTCTCCTCTCTCTCACCTACATGCCTTCTCTCCATTTCCTTCTTTCGCTACTTTGGCCTTTTCTCCTCTCTCACCTTCAGGCCTTCTCTCCATTTCCTTCTTTCGCTACTTTGGCCTTTTCTCCTCTCTCACGTTCAGGCCTTCTCTCCATTTCCTTCTTTCGCTACTTTGGCCTTTTCTCCTCTCTCACTTTCATACCTTCTCTCCATTTCCTTCTTTCACTACTTTGGCCTTTTCTCCTCTCTCACCTTCAGGCCTTCTCTCCATTTCCTTCTTTCGCTATTTGGCCTTTTCTCCTCTCTCACTTTCATACCTTCTCTTCATTTCCTTCTTTCGCTACTTTGGCCTTTTCTCCTCTCTCACGTTCAGGCCTTCTCTCCATTTCCTTCTTTCGCTACTTTGGCCTTTTCTCCTATCTCACCTTCATGCCTTCTCTCCATTTCCTTCTTTCGCTACTTTGGCCTTTTCTCCTCTCTCACCTTCATGCCTTCTCTCCATTTCCTTCTTTCACTACTTTGGCATTTTCTCCTCTCTCACCTTCATGCCTTCTCTCCATTTCCTTCTTTCACTACTTTGGCCTTTTCTCCTCTCTCACCTTCATGCCTTCTCTCCATTTCCTTCTTTCACTACTTTGGCCATTTCTCCTCTCTCACCTTCATGCCTTCTCTCCATTTCCTTCCTTCGCTACTTTGGCCTTTTCTCCTCTCTCACCTTCATGCCTTCTCTCCATTTCCTTCTTTCACTACTTTGGCCTTTTCTCCTCGCTCTCAACTTCATGCCTTCTCTCCATTTCCTTCTTTCATTACTTTGGCTTTTTCTCCTCTCTCACCTTCAGGCCTTCTCTCCATTTCCTTCTTTCGCTACTTTGGCCTTTTCTCCTCTCTCACCTTCAGGCCTTCTCTCCATTTCCTTCTTTCACTACTTTGGCCTTTTCCCCTCTCTTCTCTTTATGCCTTCTCTCCATTTCCTTCTTTCATTACTTTGGCCTTTCCTCCTCTCTCACCTTCAGGCCTTCTCTCCATTTCCTTCTTTCGCTACTTTGGCCTTTTTTCCACTCTCAACTTCAGGCCTTCTCTCCATTTCCTTCTTTCGCTACTTTGGCCTTTTCTCCTCTCTCACCTTCAGGCCTTCTCTCCATTTCCTTCTTTCGCTACTTTGGCCTTTTCTCCTCTCTCACCTTCAGGCCTTCTCTCCATTTCCTTCTTTCGTTACTTTGGCCTTTTCTCCTCTCTCACCTTCAGGCCTTTTCTTCATTTCCTTCTTTCATTACTTTGGCCTTTTCTCCTCTCTCGCCTTCAGGCCTTCTCTCCATTTACTTCTTTCACTACATTGGCGTTTTCTCCTCTCTCACCTTCATGCCTTCTCTCCATTTCCTTCTTTCATTTCTTTGGCCTTTTCTCCTCTCTCACCTTCAGGCCTTCTCTCCATTTCCTTCTTTCATTATTTGGCCTTTTCTCCTCTCTCGCCTTCAGGCCTTCTCACCATTTCCTTCTTTCATTACTTTGGCCTTTTCTCCTCTCTCTCACCTTCATGCCTTCTCTCCATTTCCTTCTTTCACTACTTTGGCCTTTTCTCCTCTCTCACCTTCAAGCCTTCTCTCAATTTCCTTCTTTCACTACTTTGGCCTTTTCTCCTCTCTCACCTTCAAGCTTTCTCTCCATTTCCTTCTTTCACTACTTTGGCCTTTTCTCCTCTCTCACCTTCAGGCCTTCTCTCCATTTCCTTCTTTCACTACTTTGGCCTTTTCACCTCTCTCACCTTCAGGCCTTCTCTCCATTTTCTTCTTTCATTTACTTTGGCCTTTTCTCCTCTCTCACATTCATGCCTTCTCTCCATTTCCTTCTTTCGCTACTTTGGCCTTTGCTCCTCTCTTCTCTTCATGCCTTCTCTCCATTTCCTTCTTTCATTACTTTGGCCTTTTCTCCTCTCTCACCTTCATGCCTTCTCTCCATTTCCTTCTTTCACTACTTTGGCCATTTCTCCTCTCTCACCTTCATGCCTTCTCTCCATTTCCTTCCTTCGCTACTTTGGCCTTTTCTCCTCTCTCACCTTCAGGCCTTCTCTCCATTTCCTTCTTTCACTACTTTGGCGTTTTCTCCTCTCTCACCTTCATGCCTTCTCTCCATTTCTTTCTTTCATTACTTTGGCCTTTTCTCCTCTCTCACCTTCATGCCTTCTCTCCATTTCCTTCTTTCACTACTTTGGCATTTTCTCCTCTCTCACCTTCAAGCCTTCTCTCAATTTCCTTCTTTCACTACTTTGGACTTTTCTCCTCTCTCACCTTCATGCCTTCTCTCCATTTCCTTCTTTCACTACTTTGGCCTTTTCTCCTCTCTCACTTTCATACCTTCTCTCCATTTCCTTCTTTCGCTACTTTGGCCTTTTCTCCTCTCTCACCTTAAATGCCTTCTCTCCATTTCCTTCTTTCATTACTTTGGCCTTTTCCCCTCTCTCGCCTTCAGGCCTTCTCTCCATTTCGTTCTTTCATTACTTTGGCCTTTTCTCCTCTCGCTAACCTTCATGCCTTCTCTCCATTTCCTTCTTTCACTATTTTGGCTATTTCTCCTCTCTCACCTTCATGCCTTCTCTCCATTTCCTTCTTTCGCTACTTTGGCTTTTTCTCCTCTCTCACCTTCATGCCATCTCTCCATTTCCTTCTTTCATTACTTTGGCCTTTTCTCCTCTCTCGCCTTCAGGCCTTCTCTCCATTTCCTTCTTTCATTACTTTGGCCTTTTCTCCTCTCTCGCATTCAGGCCTTCTCTCCATTTCCTTCTTTCACTACTTTGGCGTTTTCTCCTCTCTCACCTTCATGCCTTCTCTCCATTTCCTTCTTTCATTACTTTGGCCTTTTCTCCTCTCTCGCCTTCAGGCCTTCTCACCATTTCCTTCTTTCATTACTTTGGCCTTTTCTCCTCTCTGTCACCTTCAGGCCTTCTCTCCATTTCCTTCTTTCACTACTTTGGCCTTTTCTCCTCCCTCACCTTCATGCCTTCTCTCCATTTCCTTCTTTCATTACTTTGGCCTTTTCTCCTCTCTCGCCTTCAGGCCTTCTCTCCATTTCCTTCTTTCATTACTTTGGCCTTTTCTCCTCTCACTCACCGTCATGCCTTCTCTCCATTTCCTTCTTTCGCTACTTTGGCCTTTTCTCCTCTCTCACATTCATGCCTTCTCTCCATTTCCTTCTTTCATTACTTTGGCCTTTTCTCCTCTCTCACCTTCAGGCCTTCTCTCCATTTCCTTCTTTCGCTACTTTGGCCTTTTCTCCTCTCTCACCTTCAGGCCTTCTCTCCATTTCCTTCTTTCGCTACTTTGGCCTTTTCTCCTCTCTCACCTTCATGCCTTCTCTCCATTTCCTTCTTTCATTACTTTGGCCTTTTCCCCTCTCTCGCCTTCAGGCCTTCTCTCCATTTCGTTCTTTCATTACTTTGGCCTTTTCTCCTCTCGCTAACCTTCATGCCTTCTCTCCATTTCCTTCTTTCACTATTTTGGCTATTTCTCCTCTCTCACCTTCATGCCTTCTCTCCATTTCCTTCTTTCGCTACTTTGGCTTTTTCTCCTCTCTCACCTTCATGCCATCTCTCCATTTCCTTCTTTCATTACTTTGGCCTTTTCTCCTCTCTCGCCTTCAGGCCTTCTCTCCATTTCCTTCTTTCATTACTTTGGCCTTTTCTCCTCTCTCGCATTCAGGCCTTCTCTCCATTTCCTTCTTTCACTACTTTGGCGTTTTCTCCTCTCTCACCTTCATGCCTTCTCTCCATTTCCTTCTTTCATTACTTTGGCCTTTTCTCCTCTCTCGCCTTCAGGCCTTCTCACCATTTCCTTCTTTCATTACTTTGGCCTTTTCTCCTCTCTGTCACCTTCAGGCCTTCTCTCCATTTCCTTCTTTCACTACTTTGGCCTTTTCTCCTCCCTCACCTTCATGCCTTCTCTCCATTTCCTTCTTTCATTACTTTGGCCTTTTCTCCTCTCTCGCCTTCAGGCCTTCTCTCCATTTCCTTCTTTCATTACTTTGGCCTTTTCTCCTCTCACTCACCGTCATGCCTTCTCTCCATTTCCTTCTTTCGCTACTTTGGCCTTTTCTCCTCTCTCACATTCATGCCTTCTCTCCATTTCCTTCTTTCATTACTTTGGCCTTTTCTCCTCTCTCACCTTCAGGCCTTCTCTCCATTTCCTTCTTTCGCTACTTTGGCCTTTTCTCCTCTCTCACCTTCAGGCCTTCTCTCCATTTCCTTCTTTCGCTACTTTGGCCTTTTCTCCTCTCTCACCTTCAGGCCTTCTCTCCATTTCCTTCTTTCATTACTTTGGCCTTTTCTCCTCTCTCGCCTTCAGGCCTTCTCTCCATTTCCTTCTTTCATTACTTTGGCCTTTTCTCCTCTCTCGCCTTCAGGCCTTCTCTCCATTTCCTTCTTTCACTACTTTGGCGTTTTCTTTTCTCTCACCTTCATGCCTTCTCTCCATTTCCTTCTTTCATTACTTTGGCCTTTTCTCCTCTCTCGCCTTCAGGCCTTCTCACCATTTCCTTCTTTCATTACTTTGGCCTTTTCTCCTCTCTCTCACCTTCATGCCTTCTCTCCATTTCCTTCTTTCACTACTTTGGCCTTTTCTCCTCTCTCACCTTCATGCCTTCTCTCCATTTCCTTCTTTCATTACTTTGGCCTTTTCTCCTCTCTCGCCTTCAGGCCTTCTCTCTATTTCCTTCTTTCATTACTTTGGCCTTTTCTCCTCTCACTCACCGTCATGCCTTCTCTCCATTTCCTTCTTTCGCTACTTTGGCCTTTTCTCCTCTCTCACATTCATGCCTTCTCTCCATTTCCTTCTTTCATTACTTTGGCCTTTTCTCCTCTCTCACCTTCAGGCCTTCTCTCCATTTCCTTCTTTCGCTACTTTGGCCTTTTCTCCTCTCTCACCTTCAGGCCTTCTCTCCATTTCCTTCTTTCGCTACTTTGGCCTTTTCTCCTCTCTCACCTTCAGGCCTTCTCTCCATTTCCTTCTTTCATTACTTTGGCCTTTTCTCCTCTCTCGCCTTCAGGCCTTCTCTCCATTTCCTTCTTTCATTACTTTGGCCTTTTCTCCTCTCTCGCCTTCAGGCCTTCTCTCCATTTCCTTCTTTCACTACTTTGGCGTTTTCTTTTCTCTCACCTTCATGCCTTCTCTCCATTTCCTTCTTTCATTACTTTGGCCTTTTCTCCTCTCTCGCCTTCAGGCCTTCTCACCATTTCCTTCTTTCATTACTTTGGCCTTTTCTCCTCTCTCTCACCTTCATGCCTTCTCTCCATTTCCTTCTTTCACTACTTTGGCCTTTTCTCCTCTCTCACCTTCATGCCTTCTCTCCATTTCCTTCTTTCATTACTTTGGCCTTTTCTCCTCTCTCGCCTTCAGGCCTTCTCTCTATTTCCTTCTTTCATTACTTTGGCCTTTTCTCCTCTCACTCACCGTCATGCCTTCTCTCCATTTCCTTCTTTCGCTACTTTGGCCTTTTCTCCTCTCTCACATTCATGCCTTCTCTCCATTTCCTTCTTTCATTACTTTGGCCTTTTCTCCTCTCTCACCTTCAGGCCTTCTCTCCATTTCCTTCTTTCGCTACTTTGGCCTTTTCTCCTCTCTCACCTTCAGGCCTTCTCTCCATTTCCTTCTTTCGCTACTTTGGCCTTTTCTCCTCTCTCACTTTCATACCTTCTCTCCATTTCCTTCTTTCATTACTTTGGCCTTTTCTCCTCTCTCACCTTCAGGCCTTCTCTCCATTTCCTTCTTTCGCTACTTTGGCCTTTTCTCCTCTCTCACCTTCAGGCCTTCTCTCCATTTCCTTCTTTCGCTACTTTGGCCTTTTCTCCTCTCTCACCTTCATGCCTTCTCTCCATTTCCTTCTTTCATTATTTGGCCTTTTCTCCTCTCTCGCCTTCAGGCCTTCTCACCATTTCCTTCTTTCATTACTTTGGCCTTTTCTCCTCTCTCTCACCTTCATGCCTTCTCTCCATTTCCTTCTTTCACTACTTTGGCCTTTTCTCCTCTCTCACCTTCAAGCCTTCTCTCAATTTCCTTCTTTCACTACTTTGGCCTTTTCTCCTCTCTCACCTTCAAGCTTTCTCTCCATTTCCTTCTTTCACTACTTTGGCCTTTTCTCCTCTCTCACCTTCAGGCCTTCTCTCCATTTCCTTCTTTCACTACTTTGGCCTTTTCACCTCTCTCACCTTCAGGCCTTCTCTCCATTTTCTTCTTTCATTTACTTTGGCCTTTTCTCCTCTCTCACATTCATGCCTTCTCTCCATTTCCTTCTTTCGCTACTTTGGCCTTTTCTCCTCTCTTCTCTTCATGCCTTCTCTCCATTTCCTTCTTTCATTACTTTGGCCTTTTCTCCTCTCTCACCTTCATGCCTTCTCTCCATTTCCTTCTTTCACTACTTTGGCCATTTCTCCTCTCTCACCTTCATGCCTTCTCTCCATTTCCTTCCTTCGCTACTTTGGCCTTTTCTCCTCTCTCACCTTCAGGCCTTCTCTCCATTTCCTTCTTTCACTACTTTGGCGTTTTCTCCTCTCTCACCTTCATGCCTTCTCTCCATTTCTTTCTTTCATTACTTTGGCCTTTTCTCCTCTCTCACTTTCATGCCTTCTCTCCATTTCCTTCTTTCACTACTTTGGCATTTTCTCCTCTCTCACCTTCAAGCCTTCTCTCAATTTCCTTCTTTCACTACTTTGGACTTTTCTCCTCTCTCACCTTCATGCCTTCTCTCCATTTCCTTCTTTCACTACTTTGGCCTTTTCTCCTCTCTCACTTTCATACCTTCTCTCCATTTCCTTCTTTCGCTACTTTGGCCTTTTCTCCTCTCTCACCTTAAATGCCTTCTCTCCATTTCCTTCTTTCATTACTTTGGCCTTTTCCCCTCTCTCGCCTTCAGGCCTTCTCTCCATTTCGTTCTTTCATTACTTTGGCCTTTTCTCCTCTCGCTAACCTTCATGCCTTCTCTCCATTTCCTTCTTTCACTATTTTGGCTATTTCTCCTCTCTCACCTTCATGCCTTCTCTCCATTTCCTTCTTTCGCTACTTTGGCTTTTTCTCCTCTCTCACCTTCATGCCATCTCTCCATTTCCTTCTTTCATTACTTTGGCCTTTTCTCCTCTCTCGCCTTCAGGCCTTCTCTCCATTTCCTTCTTTCATTACTTTGGCCTTTTCTCCTCCCTCACCTTCATGCCTTCTCTCCATTTCCTTCTTTCATTACTTTGGCCTTTTCTCCTCTCACTCACCGTCATGCCTTCTCTCCATTTCCTTCTTTCGCTACTTTGGCCTTTTCTCCTCTCTCACATTCATGCCTTCTCTCCATTTCCTTCTTTCATTACTTTGGCCTTTTCTCCTCTCTCACCTTCAGGCCTTCTCTCCATTTCCTTCTTTCGCTACTTTGGCCTTTTCTCCTCTCTCACCTTCAGGCCTTCTCTCCATTTCCTTCTTTCGCTACTTTGGCCTTTTCTCCTCTCTCACCTTCATGCCTTCTCTCCATTTCCTTCTTTCATTACTTTGGCCTTTTCCCCTCTCTCGCCTTCAGGCCTTCTCTCCATTTCGTTCTTTCATTACTTTGGCCTTTTCTCCTCTCGCTAACCTTCATGCCTTCTCTCCATTTCCTTCTTTCACTATTTTGGCTATTTCTCCTCTCTCACCTTCATGCCTTCTCTCCATTTCCTTCTTTCGCTACTTTGGCTTTTTCTCCTCTCTCACCTTCATGCCATCTCTCCATTTCCTTCTTTCATTACTTTGGCCTTTTCTCCTCTCTCGCCTTCAGGCCTTCTCTCCATTTCCTTCTTTCATTACTTTGGCCTTTTCTCCTCTCTCGCATTCAGGCCTTCTCTCCATTTCCTTCTTTCACTACTTTGGCGTTTTCTCCTCTCTCACCTTCATGCCTTCTCTCCATTTCCTTCTTTCATTACTTTGGCCTTTTCTCCTCTCTCGCCTTCAGGCCTTCTCACCATTTCCTTCTTTCATTACTTTGGCCTTTTCTCCTCTCTGTCACCTTCAGGCCTTCTCTCCATTTCCTTCTTTCACTACTTTGGCCTTTTCTCCTCCCTCACCTTCATGCCTTCTCTCCATTTCCTTCTTTCATTACTTTGGCCTTTTCTCCTCTCTCGCCTTCAGGCCTTCTCTCCATTTCCTTCTTTCATTACTTTGGCCTTTTCTCCTCTCACTCACCGTCATGCCTTCTCTCCATTTCCTTCTTTCGCTACTTTGGCCTTTTCTCCTCTCTCACATTCATGCCTTCTCTCCATTTCCTTCTTTCATTACTTTGGCCTTTTCTCCTCTCTCACCTTCAGGCCTTCTCTCCATTTCCTTCTTTCGCTACTTTGGCCTTTTCTCCTCTCTCACCTTCAGGCCTTCTCTCCATTTCCTTCTTTCGCTACTTTGGCCTTTTCTCCTCTCTCACCTTCAGGCCTTCTCTCCATTTCCTTCTTTCATTACTTTGGCCTTTTCTCCTCTCTCGCCTTCAGGCCTTCTCTCCATTTCCTTCTTTCATTACTTTGGCCTTTTCTCCTCTCTCGCCTTCAGGCCTTCTCTCCATTTCCTTCTTTCACTACTTTGGCGTTTTCTTTTCTCTCACCTTCATGCCTTCTCTCCATTTCCTTCTTTCATTACTTTGGCCTTTTCTCCTCTCTCGCCTTCAGGCCTTCTCACCATTTCCTTCTTTCATTACTTTGGCCTTTTCTCCTCTCTCTCACCTTCATGCCTTCTCTCCATTTCCTTCTTTCACTACTTTGGCCTTTTCTCCTCTCTCACCTTCATGCCTTCTCTCCATTTCCTTCTTTCATTACTTTGGCCTTTTCTCCTCTCTCGCCTTCAGGCCTTCTCTCTATTTCCTTCTTTCATTACTTTGGCCTTTTCTCCTCTCACTCACCGTCATGCCTTCTCTCCATTTCCTTCTTTCGCTACTTTGGCCTTTTCTCCTCTCTCACATTCATGCCTTCTCTCCATTTCCTTCTTTCATTACTTTGGCCTTTTCTCCTCTCTCACCTTCAGGCCTTCTCTCCATTTCCTTCTTTCGCTACTTTGGCCTTTTCTCCTCTCTCACCTTCAGGCCTTCTCTCCATTTCCTTCTTTCGCTACTTTGGCCTTTTCTCCTCTCTCACTTTCATACCTTCTCTCCATTTCCTTCTTTCATTACTTTGGCCTTTTCTCCTCTCTCACCTTCAGGCCTTCTCTCCATTTCCTTCTTTCGCTACTTTGGCCTTTTCTCCTCTCTCACCTTCAGGCCTTCTCTCCATTTCCTTCTTTCGCTACTTTGGCCTTTTCTCCTCTCTCACCTTCATGCCTTCTCTCCATTTCCTTCTTTCATTATTTGGCCTTTTCTCCTCTCTCGCCTTCAGGCCTTCTCACCATTTCCTTCTTTCATTACTTTGGCCTTTTCTCCTCTCTCTCACCTTCATGCCTTCTCTCCATTTCCTTCTTTCACTACTTTGGCCTTTTCTCCTCTCTCACCTTCAAGCCTTCTCTCAATTTCCTTCTTTCACTACTTTGGCCTTTTCTCCTCTCTCACCTTCAAGCTTTCTCTCCATTTCCTTCTTTCACTACTTTGGCCTTTTCTCCTCTCTCACCTTCAGGCCTTCTCTCCATTTCCTTCTTTCATTACTTTGGCCTTTTCACCTATCTCATCTTCAGGCCTTCTCTCCATTTTCTTCTTTCATTTACTTTGGCCTTTTCTCCTCTCTCACATTCATGCCTTCTCTCCATTTCCTTCTTTCGCTACTTTGGCCTTTTCTCCTCTCTTCTCTTCATGCCTTCTCTCCATTTCCTTCTTTCATTACTTTGGCCTTTTCTCCTCTCTCACCTTCATGCCTTCTCTCCATTTCCTTCTTTCACTACTTTGGCCATTTCTCCTCTCTCACCTTCATGCCTTCTCTCCATTTCCTTCCTTCGCTACTTTGGCCTTTTCTCCTCTCTCACCTTCAGGCCTTCTCTCCATTTCCTTCTTTCACTACTTTGGCGTTTTCTCCTCTCTCACCTTCATGCCTTCTCTCCATTTCTTTCTTTCATTACTTTGGCCTTTTCTCCTCTCTCACCTTCATGCCTTCTCTCCATTTCCTTCTTTCACTACTTTGGCATTTTCTCCTCTCTCACCTTCAAGCCTTCTCTCAATTTCCTTCTTTCACTACTTTGGACTTTTCTCCTCTCTCACCTTCATGCCTTCTCTCCATTTCCTTCTTTCACTACTTTGGCTATTTCTCCTCTCTCACCTTCATGCCTTCTCTCCATTTCCTTCTTTCGCTACTTTGGCTTTTTCTCCTCTCTCACCTTCATGCCATCTCTCCATTTCCTTCTTTCATTACTTTGGCCTTTTCTCCTCTCTCGCCTTCAGGCCTTCTCTCCATTTCCTTCTTTCATTACTTTGGCCTTTTCTCCTCTCTCGCATTCAGGCCTTCTCTCCATTTCCTTCTTTCACTACTTTGGCGTTTTCTCCTCTCTCACCTTCATGCCTTCTCTCCATTTCCTTCTTTCATTACTTTGGCCTTTTCTCCTCTCTCGCCTTCAGGCCTTCTCACCATTTCCTTCTTTCATTACTTTGGCCTTTTCTCCTCTCTGTCACCTTCAGGCCTTCTCTCCATTTCCTTCTTTCACTACTTTGGCCTTTTCTCCTCCCTCACCTTCATGCCTTCTCTCCATTTCCTTCTTTCATTACTTTGGCCTTTTCTCCTCTCTCGCCTTCAGGCCTTCTCTCCATTTCCTTCTTTCATTACTTTGGCCTTTTCTCCTCTCACTCACCGTCATGCCTTCTCTCCATTTCCTTCTTTCGCTACTTTGGCCTTTTCTCCTCTCTCACATTCATGCCTTCTCTCCATTTCCTTCTTTCATTACTTTGGCCTTTTCTCCTCTCTCACCTTCAGGCCTTCTCTCCATTTCCTTCTTTCGCTACTTTGGCCTTTTCTCCTCTCTCACCTTCAGGCCTTCTCTCCATTTCCTTCTTTCGCTACTTTGGCCTTTTCTCCTCTCTCACCTTCAGGCCTTCTCTCCATTTCCTTCTTTCATTACTTTGGCCTTTTCTCCTCTCTCGCCTTCAGGCCTTCTCTCCATTTCCTTCTTTCATTACTTTGGCCTTTTCTCCTCTCTCGCCTTCAGGCCTTCTCTCCATTTCCTTCTTTCACTACTTTGGCGTTTTCTTTTCTCTCACCTTCATGCCTACTCTCCATTTCCTTCTTTCATTACTTTGGCCTTTTCTCCTCTCTCGCCTTCAGGCCTTCTCACCATTTCCTTCTTTCATTACTTTGGCCTTTTCTCCTCTCTCTCACCTTCATGCCTTCTCTCCATTTCCTTCTTTCACTACTTTGGCCTTTTCTCCTCTCTCACCTTCATGCCTTCTCTCCATTTCCTTCTTTCATTACTTTGGCCTTTTCTCCTCTCTCGCCTTCAGGCCTTCTCTCTATTTCCTTCTTTCATTACTTTGGCCTTTTCTCCTCTCACTCACCGTCATGCCTTCTCTCCATTTCCTTCTTTCGCTACTTTGGCCTTTTCTCCTCTCTCACATTCATGCCTTCTCTCCATTTCCTTCTTTCATTACTTTGGCCTTTTCTCCTCTCTCACCTTCAGGCCTTCTCTCCATTTCCTTCTTTCGCTACTTTGGCCTTTTCTCCTCTCTCACCTTCAGGCCTTCTCTCCATTTCCTTCTTTCGCTACTTTGGCCTTTTCTCCTCTCTCACTTTCATACCTTCTCTCCATTTCCTTCTTTCATTACTTTGGCCTTTTCTCCTCTCTCACCTTCAGGCCTTCTCTCCATTTCCTTCTTTCGCTACTTTGGCCTTTTCTCCTCTCTCACCTTCATGCCTTCTCTCCATTTCCTTCTTTCATTATTTGGCCTTTTCTCCTCTCTCGCCTTCAGGCCTTCTCACCATTTCCTTCTTTCATTACTTTGGCCTTTTCTCCTCTCTCTCACCTTCATGCCTTCTCTCCATTTCCTTCTTTCACTACTTTGGCCTTTTCTCCTCTCTCACCTTCAAGCCTTCTCTCAATTTCCTTCTTTCACTACTTTGGCCTTTTCTCCTCTCTCACCTTCAAGCTTTCTCTCCATTTCCTTCTTTCACTACTTTGGCCTTTTCTCCTCTCTCACCTTCAGGCCTTCTCTCCATTTCCTTCTTTCACTACTTTGGCCTTTTCACCTCTCTCACCTTCAGGCCTTCTCTCCATTTTCTTCTTTCATTTACTTTGGCCTTTTCTCCTCTCTCACATTCATGCCTTCTCTCCATTTCCTTCTTTCGCTACTTTGGCCTTTTCTCCTCTCTTCTCTTCATGCCTTCTCTCCATTTCCTTCTTTCATTACTTTGGCCTTTTCTCCTCTCTCACCTTCATGCCTTCTCTCCATTTCCTTCTTTCACTACTTTGGCCATTTCTCCTCTCTCACCTTCATGCCTTCTCTCCATTTCCTTCCTTCGCTACTTTGGCCTTTTCTCCTCTCTCACTTTCAGGCCTTCTCTCCATTTCCTTCTTTCACTACTTTGGCGTTTTCTCCTCTCTCACCTTCATGCCTTCTCTCCATTTCTTTCTTTGATTACTTTGGCCTTTTCTCCTCTCTCACCTTCATGCCTTCTCTCCATTTCCTTCTTTCACTACTTTGGCATTTTCTCCTCTCTCACCTTCAAGCCTTCTCTCAATTTCCTTCTTTCACTACTTTGGACTTTTCTCCTCTCTCACCTTCATGCCTTCTCTCCATTTCCTTCTTTCACTACTTTGGCCTTTTCTCCTCTCTCACTTTCATACCTTCTCTCCATTTCCTTCTTTCGCTACTTTGGCCTTTTCTCCTCTCTCACCTTAAATGCCTTCTCTCCATTTCCTTCTTTCATTACTTTGGCCTTTTCCCCTCTCTCGCCTTCAGGCCTTCTCTCCATTTCGTTCTTTCATTACTTTGGCCTTTTCTCCTCTCGCTAACCTTCATGCCTTCTCTCCATTTCCTTCTTTCACTATTTTGGCTATTTCTCCTCTCTCACCTTCATGCCTTCTCTCCATTTCCTTCTTTCGCTACTTTGGCTTTTTCTCCTCTCTCACCTTCATGCCATCTCTCCATTTCCTTCTTTCATTACTTTGGCCTTTTCTCCTCTCTCGCCTTCAGGCCTTCTCTCCATTTCCTTCTTTCATTACTTTGGCCTTTTCTCCTCTCTCGCATTCAGGCCTTCTCTCCATTTCCGTCTTTCACTACTTTGGCGTTTTCTCCTCTCTCACCTTCATGCCTTCTCTCCATTTCCTTCTTTCATTACTTTGGCCTTTTCTCCTCTCTCGCCTTCAGGCCTTCTCACCATTTCCTTCTTTCATTACTTTGGCCTTTTCTCCTCTCTGTCACCTTCAGGCCTTCTCTCCATTTCCTTCTTTCACTACTTTGGCCTTTTCTCCTCCCTCACCTTCATGCCTTCTCTCCATTTCCTTCTTTCATTACTTTGGCCTTTTCTCCTCTCTCGCCTTCAGGCCTTCTCTCCATTTCCTTCTTTCATTACTTTGGCCTTTTCTCCTCTCACTCACCGTCATGCCTTCTCTCCATTTCCTTCTTTCGCTACTTTGGCCTTTTCTCCTCTCTCACATTCATGCCTTCTCTCCATTTCCTTCTTTCATTACTTTGGCCTTTTCTCCTCTCTCACCTTCAGGCCTTCTCTCCATTTCCTTCTTTCGCTACTTTGGCCTTTTCTCCTCTCTCACCTTCAGGCCTTCTCTCCATTTCCTTCTTTCGCTACTTTGGCCTTTTCTCCTCTCTCACCTTCATGCCTTCTCTCCATTTCCTTCTTTCATTACTTTGGCCTTTTCCCCTCTCTCGCCTTCAGGCCTTCTCTCCATTTCGTTCTTTCATTACTTTGGCCTTTTCTCCTCTCGCTAACCTTCATGCCTTCTCTCCATTTCCTTCTTTCACTATTTTGGCTATTTCTCCTCTCTCACCTTCATGCCTTCTCTCCATTTCCTTCTTTCGCTACTTTGGCTTTTTCTCCTCTCTCACCTTCATGCCATCTCTCCATTTCCTTCTTTCATTACTTTGGCCTTTTCTCCTCTCTCGCCTTCAGGCCTTCTCTCCATTTCCTTCTTTCATTACTTTGGCCTTTTCTCCTCTCTCGCATTCAGGCCTTCTCTCCATTTCCTTCTTTCACTACTTTGGCGTTTTCTCCTCTCTCACCTTCATGCCTTCTCTCCATTTCCTTCTTTCATTACTTTGGCCTTTTCTCCTCTCTCGCCTTCAGGCCTTCTCACCATTTCCTTCTTTCATTACTTTGGCCTTTTCTCCTCTCTGTCACCTTCAGGCCTTCTCTCCATTTCCTTCTTTCACTACTTTGGCCTTTTCTCCTCCCTCACCTTCATGCCTTCTCTCCATTTCCTTCTTTCATTACTTTGGCCTTTTCTCCTCTCTCGCCTTCAGGCCTTCTCTCCATTTCCTTCTTTCATTACTTTGGCCTTTTCTCCTCTCACTCACCGTCATGCCTTCTCTCCATTTCCTTCTTTCGCTACTTTGGCCTTTTCTCCTCTCTCACATTCATGCCTTCTCTCCATTTCCTTCTTTCATTACTTTGGCCTTTTCTCCTCTCTCACCTTCAGGCCTTCTCTCCATTTCCTTCTTTCGCTACTTTGGCCTTTTCTCCTCTCTCACCTTCAGGCCTTCTCTCCATTTCCTTCTTTCGCTACTTTGGCCTTTTCTCCTCTCTCACCTTCAGGCCTTCTCTCCATTTCCTTCTTTCATTACTTTGGCCTTTTCTCCTCTCTCGCCTTCAGGCCTTCTCTCCATTTCCTTCTTTCATTACTTTGGCCTTTTCTCCTCTCTCGCCTTCAGGCCTTCTCTCCATTTCCTTCTTTCACTACTTTGGCGTTTTCTTTTCTCTCACCTTCATGCCTTCTCTCCATTTCCTTCTTTCATTACTTTGGCCTTTTCTCCTCTCTCGCCTTCAGGCCTTCTCACCATTTCCTTCTTTCATTACTTTGGCCTTTTCTCCTCTCTCTCACCTTCATGCCTTCTCTCCATTTCCTTCTTTCACTACTTTGGCCTTTTCTCCTCTCTCACCTTCATGCCTTCTCTCCATTTCCTTCTTTCATTACTTTGGCCTTTTCTCCTCTCTCGCCTTCAGGCCTTCTCTCTATTTCCTTCTTTCATTACTTTGGCCTTTTCTCCTCTCACTCACCGTCATGCCTTCTCTCCATTTCCTTCTTTCGCTACTTTGGCCTTTTCTCCTCTCTCACATTCATGCCTTCTCTCCATTTCCTTCTTTCATTACTTTGCCCTTTTCTCCTCTCTCACCTTCAGGCCTTCTCTCCATTTCATTCTTTCGCTACTTTGGCCTTTTCTCCTCTCTCACCTTCAGGCCTTCTCTCCATTTCCTTCTTTCGCTACTTTGGCCTTTTCTCCTCTCTCACTTTCATACCTTCTCTCCATTTCCTTCTTTCATTACTTTGGCCTTTTCTCCTCTCTCACCTTCAGGCCTTCTCTCCATTTCCTTCTTTCGCTACTTTGGCCTTTTCTCCTCTCTCACCTTCATGCCTTCTCTCCATATCCTTCTTTCATTACTTTGGCCTTTTCCCCTCTCTCGCCTTCAGGCCTTCTCTCCATTTCGTTCTTTCATTACTTTGGCCTTTTCTCCTCTCGCTAACATTCATGCCTTCTCTCCATTTCCTTATTTCATTATTTGTTTTTCTCCTGTTTTCCCTTCATTCCTTCTCTCCATTTCCTTCTTTCACTATTTTGGCTTTTTCTCCTCTCTCACCTTCATGCCTTCTCTCCATTTCCTTCTTTCGCTACTTTGGCTTTTTCTCCTCTCTCACCTTCAGGCTTTCTCTCCATTTCCTTCTTTCGCTACTTTGGCCTTTTCTGCTCTCTCACCTTCATGCCTTCTCTCCATTTCCATCTTTCATTACTTTGGCCTTTTCCCCTCTCTCACCTTCAGGCCTTCTCTTCATTTCCTTCTTTCATTACTTTGGCCTTTTCTCCTCTCTCACCTTCAGGCCTTCTCTCCATTTCCTTCTTTCATTACTTTGGCCTTTTCTCCTCTCTCGCCTTCAGGTCTTCTCACCATTTACTTCTTTCATTACTTTGGCCTTTTCTCCTCTCTCTCACCTTCATGCCTTCTCTCCATTTCCTTCTTTCACTACTTTGGCCTTTTCTCCTCTCTCACCTTCAGGCCTTCTCTCCATTTCCTTCTTTCGCTACTTTGGCCTTTTCTCCTCTCTCACCTTCATGCCTTCTCTCCATTTCCTTCTTTCACTACTTTGGCCTTTTCTCCTCTCTCACCTTCAGGCCTTCTCTCCATTTCCTTCTTTCACTACTTTGGCCTTTTCTCCTCTCTTCTCTTTAGGCCTTCTCTCCATTTCCTTCTTTCATTACTTTGGCCTTTTCTCCTCTCTCACCTTCAGGCCTTCTCTCCATTTCCTTCTTTCGCTACTTTGGCCTTTTCTCCTCTCTCACCTTCAGGCCTTCTCTTCATTTCCTTCTTTCATTACTTTGGCCTTTTCTCCTCTCTCACCTTCAGGCCTTCTCTCCATTTCCTTCTTTCGCTACTTTGGCCTTTTCTCCTCTCTCACCTTCATGCCTTCTCTCCATTTCCTTCTTTCGCTACTTTGGCCTTTTCTCCTCTCTCACCTTCATGCCTTCTCTCCATTTCCTTCTTTCACTACTTTGGCCTTTTCTCCTCTCTCTCACCTTCATGCCTTCTCTCCATTTCCTTCTTTCGCTACTTTGGCCTTTTCTCCTCTCTCACCTTCAGGCATTCTCTCCATTTCCTTCTTTCGCTACTTTGGCCTTTTCTCCTCTCTCACGTTCAGGCCTTCTCTCCATTTCCTTCTTTCGCTACTTTGGCCTTTTCTCCTCTCTCACTTTCATACCTTCTCTCCATTTCCTTCTTTCTCTACTTTGGCCTTTTCTCCTCTCTCACCTTCATGCCTTCTCTCCATTTCCTTCTTTCGCTACTTTGGCCTTTTCTCCTCTCTCACCTTCATGCCTTCTCTCCATTTCCTTCTTTCACTACTTTGGCCTTTTCTCCTCTCTCACCTTCATGCCTTCTCTCCATTTCCTTCTTTCACTACTTTGACCTTTTCTCCTCTCTCACCTTCATGCCCTCTCTCCATTTCCTTCTTTCATTACTTTGGCCTTTTCTCCTCTCTCACCTTCATGCCTTCTCTCCATTTCCTTGCTTCGCTACTTTGGCCTTTTCTCCTCTCTCACATTCATGCCTTCTCTCCATTTCCTTCTTTCACTACTTTGGCCTTTTCTCCTCGCTCTCACCTTCATGCCTTCTCTCCATTTCCTTCTTTCATTACTTTGGCCTTTTCTCCTCTCTCACCTTCAGGCCTTCTCTCCATTTCCTTCTTTCGCTACTTTGGCCTTTTCTCCTCTCTCACTTTCAGGCCTTCTCTCCATTTCCTTCTTTCACTACTTTGGCCTTTTCTCCTCTCTTCTCTTTATGCCTTCTCTCCATTTCCTTCTTTCATTACTTTGGCCTTTCCTCCTCTCTCACCTTCAGGCCTTCTCTCCATTTCCTTCTTTCGCTAATTTGGCATTTTCTCCGCTCTCACCTTCAGGCCTTCTCTCCATTTCCTTCTTTCGCTATTTTGGCCTTTTCTCCTCTCTCACCTTCATGCCTTCTCTCCATTTCCTTCTTTCGCTACTTTGGCCTTTTCTCCTCTCTCACCTTCAGGCCTTCTCTCCATTTCCTTCTTTCATTACTTTGGCCTTTTCTCCTCTCTCACCTTCAGGCCTTCTCTCCATTTCCTTCTTTCGCTACTTTGGCCTTTTCTCCTCTCTCACCTTCATGCCTTCTCTCCATTTCCTTCTTTCACTACTTTGGCCTTTTCTCCTCTCTCACGTTCAGGCCTTCTCTCCATTTCATTCTTTCATTACTTTGGCCTTTTCTCCTCTCTCGCCTTCAGGCCTTCTCACCATTTCCTTCTTTAACTATTTTGGCCTTTTCTCCTCTCTCACCTTCAGGCCTTCTCTTCATTTCCTTCTTTCATTACTTTGGCCTTTTCTCCTCTCTCACCTTCAGGCCTTCTCTCCATTTCCTTCTTTCGCTACTTTGGCCTTTTCTCCTCTCTCACCTTCATGCCTTCTCTCCATTTCCTTCTTTCACTACTTTGGCCTTTTCTCCTCTCTCACGTTCAGGCCTTCTCTCCATTTCCTTCTTTCATTACTTTGGCCTTTTCTCCTCTCTCACCTTCAGGCCTTCTCTCCATTTCCTTCTTTCGCTACTTTGGCCTTTTCTCCTCTCTCACTTTCAGGCCTTCTCTCCATTTCCTTCTTTCACTACTTTGGCCTTTTCTCCTCTCTTCTCTTTATGCCTTCTCTCCATTTCCTTCTTTCATTACTTTGGCCTTTCCTCCACTCTCACCTTCAGGCCTTCTCTCCATTTCCTTCTTTCGCTAATTTGGCATTTTCTCCGCTCTCACCTTCAGGCCTTCTCTCCATTTCCTTCTTTCGCTATTTTGGCCTTTTCTCCTCTCTCACCTTCATGCCTTCTCTCCATTTCCTTCTTTCGCTACTTTGGCCTTTTCTCCTCTCTCACCTTCAGGCCTTCTCTCCATTTCCTTCTTTCATTACTTTGGCCTTTTCTCCTCTCTCACCTTCAGGCCTTCTCTCCATTTCCTTCTTTCGCTACTTTGGCCTTTTCTCCTCTCTCACCTTCATGCCTTCTCTCCATTTCCTTCTTTCACTACTTTGGCCTTTTCTCCTCTCTCACGTTCAGGCCTTCTCTCCATTTCATTCTTTCATTACTTTGGCCTTTTCTCCTCTCTCGCCTTCAGGCCTTCTCACCATTTCCTTCTTTAACTATTTTGGCCTTTTCTCCTCTCTCACCTTCAGGCCTTCTCTTCATTTCCTTCTTTCATTACTTTGGCCTTTTCTCCTCTCTCACCTTCAGGCCTTCTCTCCATTTCCTTCTTTCGCTACTTTGGCCTTTTCTCCTCTCTCACCTTCATGCCTTCTCTCCATTTCCTTCTTTCACTACTTTGGCCTTTTCTCCTCTCTCACGTTCAGGCCTTCTCTCCATTTCATTCTTTCATTACTTTGGCCTTTTCTCCTCTCTCGCCTTCAGGCCTTCTCACCATTTCCTTCTTTAACTACTTTGGCCTTTTCTCCTCTCTCTCACCTTCAGGCCTTCTCTTCATTTCCTTCTTTCATTACTTTGGCATTTTCTCCTGTCTCACCTTCAGGCCTTCTCTCCATTTCCTTCTTTCGCTACATTGGCCTTTTCTCCTCTCTCACCTTCAGGCCTTCTCTTCATTTCCTTCTTTCATTACTTTGGCCTTTTCTCCTCTCTCACCTTCAGGCCTTCTCTCCATTTCCTTCTTTCATTACTTTGGCCTTTTCTCCTCTCTCGCCTTCAGGACTTCTCACCATTTACTTCTTTCATTACTTTGGCCTTTTCTCCTCTCTCTCACCTTCATGCCTTCTCTCCATTTCCTTCTTTCACTACTTTGGCCTTTTCTCCTCTCTCACCTTCAGGCCTTCTCTCCATTTCCTTCTTTCGCTACTTTGGCCTTTTCTCCTCTCTCACCTTCATGCCTTCTCTCCATTTCCTTCTTTCACTACTTTGGCCTTTTCTCCTCTCTCACCTTCAGGCCTTCTCTCCATTTCCTTCTTTCACTACTTTGGCCTTTTCTCCTCTCTTCTCTTTAGGCCTTCTCTCCATTTCCTTCTTTCACTACTTTGGCCTTTTCTCCTCTCTCACCTTCAGGCCTTCTCTCCATTTCCTTCTTTCGCTACTTTGGCCTTTTCTCCTCTCTCACCTTCATGCCTTCTCTCCATTTAATTCTTTCACTACTTTGGCCTTTTCTCCTCTCTCACCTTCATGCCTTCTCTCCATTTCCTTCTTTCGCTACTTTGGCCTTTTCTCCTCTCTCACCTTCAGGCCTTCTCTTCATTTCCTTCTTTCATTACTTTGGCCTTTTCTCCTCTCTCACCTTCAGGCCTTCTCTCCATTTCCTTCTTTCGCTACTTTGGCCTTTTCTCCTCTCTCACCTTCATGCCTTCTCTCCATTTCCTTCTTTCGCTACTTTGGCCTTTTCTCCTCTCTCACCTTCATGCCTTCTCTCCATTTCCTTCTTTCACTACTTTGGCCTTTTCTCCTCTCTCTCACCTTCATGCCTTCTCTCCATTTCCTTCTTTCGCTACTTTGGCCTTTTCTCCTCTCTCACCTTCAGGCATTCTCTCCATTTCCTTCTTTCGCTACTTTGGCCTTTTCTCCTCTCTCACCTTCAGGCCTTCTCTCCATTTCCTTCTTTCGCTACTTTGGCCTTTTCTCCTCTCTCACTTTCATACCTTCTCTCCATTTCCTTCTTTCTCTACTTTGGCCTTTTCTCCTCTCTCACCTTCATGCCTTCTCTCCATTTCCTTCTTTCGCTACTTTGGCCTTTTCTCCTCTCTCACCTTCATGCCTTCTCTCCATTTCCTTCTTTCACTACTTTGGCCTTTTCTCCTCTCTCACCTTCATGCCTTCTCTCCATTTCCTTCTTTCACTACTTTGACCTTTTCTCCTCTCTCACCTTCATGCCCTCTCTCCATTTCCTTCTTTCACTACTTTGGCCATTTCTCCTCTCTCACCTTCATGCCTTCTCTCCATTTCCTTGCTTCGCTACTTTGGCCTTTTCTTTTCTCTCACCTTCATGCCTTCTCTCCATTTCCTTCTTTCACTACTTTGGCCTTTTCTCCTCGCTCTCACCTTCATGCCTTCTCTCCATTTCCTTCTTTCATTACTTTGGCCTTTTCTCCTCTCTCACCTTCAGGCCTTCTCTCCATTTCCTTCTTTCGCTACTTTGGCCTTTTCTCCTCTCTCACTTTCAGGCCTTCTCTCCATTTCCTTCTTTCACTACTTTGGCCTTTTCTCCTCTCTTCTCTTTATGCCTTCTCTCCATTTCCTTCTTTCATTACTTTGGCCTTTCCTCCTCTCTCACCTTCAGGCCTTCTCTCCATTTCCTTCTTTCGCTAATTTGGCATTTTCTCCTCTCTCACCTTCAGGCCTTCTCTCCATTTCCTTCTTTCGCTATTTTGGCCTTTTCTCCTCTCTCACCTTCATGCCTTCTCTCCATTTCCTTCTTTCGCTACTTTGGCCTTTTCTCCTCTCTCACCTTCAGGCCTTCTCTCCATTTCCTTCTTTCATTACTTTGGCCTTTTCTCCTCTCTCACCTTCAGGCCTTCTCTCCATTTCCTTCTTTCGCTACTTTGGCCTTTTCTCCTCTCTCACCTTCATGCCTTCTCTCCATTTCCTTCTTTCACTACTTTGGCCTTTTCTCCTCTCTCACGTTCAGGCCTTCTCTCCATTTCATTCTTTCATTACTTTGGCCTTTTCTCCTCTCTCGCCTTCAGGCCTTCTCACCATTTCCTTCTTTAACTACTTTGGCCTTTTCTCCTCTCTCACCTTCAGGCCTTCTCTTCATTTCCTTCTTTCATTACTTTGGCCTTTTCTCCTCTCTCACCTTCAGGCCTTCTCTCCATTTCCTTCTTTCGCTACTTTGGCCTTTTCTCCTCTCTCACCTTCATGCCTTCTCTCCATTTCCTTCTTTCACTACTTTGGCCTTTTCTCCTCTCTCACGTTCAGGCCTTCTCTCCATTTCATTCTTTCATTACTTTGGCCTTTTCTCCTCTCTCGCCTTCAGGCCTTCTCACCATTTCCTTCTTTAACTACTTTGGCCTTTTCTCCTCTCTCTCACCTTCATGCCTTCTCTTCATTTCCTTCTTTCATTACTTTGGCCTTTTCTCCTGTCTCACCTTCAGGCCTTCTCTCCATTTCCTTCTTTCGCTACATTGGCCTTTTCTCCTCTCTCACCTTCATGCCTTCTCTACATTTCCTTCTTTCGCTACTTTGGCCTTTTCTCCTCTCTCACCTTCATGCCTTCTCTCCATTTCCTTCTTTCACTACTTTGGCCTTTTCTCCTCTCTCTCACCTTCATGCCTTCTCTCCATTTCCTTCTTTCGCTACTTTGGCCTTTTCTCCTCTCTCACCTTCAGGCCTTCTCTCCATTTCTTTCTTTCGCTACTTTGGCCTTTTCTCCTCTCTGACCTTCATGCCTTCTCTCCATTTCCTTCTTTCGCTACTTTGGCCTTTTCTCCTCTCTCACCTTCATGCCTTCTCTCCATTTCCTTCTTTCACTACTTTGGCCTTTTCTCCTCTCTCATCTTCATGCCTTCTCTCCATTTCCTTCTTTCACTACTTTGGCCTTTTCTCCTCTCTCACCTTCAGGCCTTCTCTCCATTTTCTTCTTTCGCTACTTTGGCCTTTTCTTCTCTCTCACCTTCAGGCCTTCTCTCCATTTCCTTCTTTCACTACTTTGGCGTTTTCTCCTCTCTCACCTTCATGCCTTCTCTCCATTTCTTTCTTTCATTACTTTGGCCTTTTCTCCTCTCTCTCACCTTCATGCCTTCTCTCCATTTCCTTCTTTCGCTACTTTGGCATTTTCTCCTCTCTCACCTTCAGACCTTCTCTCCATTTCCTTCTTTCGCTACTTTGGCCTTTTTTCCTCTCTCACATTCATGCCTTCTCTCCATTTCCTTCTTTCGCTACTTTGGCCTTTTCTCCTCTCTCACCTTCAGGCCTTCTCTCCATTTCCTTCTTTCATTACTTTGGCCTTTTCTCCTCTCTCACCTTCAGGCCTTCTCTCCATTTCCTTCTTTCGCTACTTTGGCCTTTTCTCCTCTCTCACCTTCATGCCTTCTCTCCATTTCCTTCTTTCACTACTTTGGCCTTTTCTCCTCTCTCACCTTCATGCCTTCTCTCCATTTCCTTCTTTCATTACTTTGGCCTTTTGCCTCTCTCATCTTCATGCCTTCTCTCCATTTCCTTCTTTCACTACTTTGGCCTTTTCTCCTCTCTTCTCTTCATGCCTTCTCTCCATTTCCTTCTTTCATTACTTTGGCCTTTTCTCCTCTCTCACCTTCAGGCCTTCTCTCCATTTCCTTCTTTCGCTACTTTGGCCTTTTCTCCTCTCTCACCTTCAGGCCTTCTCTTCATTTCCTTCTTTCACTACTTTGGCCTTTTCTCCTCTCCCGCCTTCATGCCTTCTCTACATTTCCTTCTTTCACTGCTTTGGCCTTTTCTCCCCTCTCACATTCATGCCTTCTCTACATTTCCTTCTTTCATTACTTTGGCCTTTTCTCCTCTCTCTCACCTTCATGCCTTCTCTCCATTTCCTTCTTTCGCTACTTTGGCCTTTTCTCCTCTCTCACCTTCATGCCTTCTCTCCATTTCCTTCTTTCATTACTTTGGCCTTTTCTCCTCTCTCACCTTCATGCCTTCTCTCCATTTCCTTCTTTCGCTACTTTGGCCTTTTCTCCTCTCTCGCCTTCATGCCATCTCTCCATTTCCTCCTTTCGCTATTTTGGCATTTTCTCCTCTCTCACCTTCAGACCTTCTCTCCATTTCCTTCTTTCGCTACTTTGGCCTTTTTTCCTCTCTCACCTTCATGCCTTCTCGCCATTTCCTTCTTTCGCTACTTTGGCCTTTTCTCCTCTCTCAACTTCAGGCCTTCTCTCCATTTCCTTCTTTCATTACTTTGGCCTTTTGCCTCTCTCACCTTCATGCCTTCTCTCCATTTCCTTCTTTCACTACTTTGGCCTTTTCTCCTCTCTTCTCTTCATGCCTTCTCTCCATTTCCTTGTTTCATTACTTTGGCCTTTTCTCCTCTCCCGCCTTCATGCCTTCTCTACATTTCCTTCTTTCATTACTTTGGCCTTTTCTTCTCTCTCACCTTCATGCCTTCACTCCATTTCCTTCTATCATTACTTTGGCCTTTTCTCCTCTCTCACCTTCAGGCCTTCTCTCTATTTCCTTCTTTCATTACTTTGTCCTTTTCTCCTCTCTCACCTTCATGCCTTCACTCCATTTCCTTTTTTCACAACTTTGGCCTTTTCTCCTCTCTCGCCTTCAGGCCTTCTCTTCATTTCCTTCTTTCACTACTTTGGCCTTTTCTCCTCTCTCACCTTCATGCCTTCTCTCCATTTCCCTCTTTCACTACTTTGGCCTTTTCTCCTTTCACGCCTTCATGCCTTCTCTCCATTTCCTTGTTTCACAACTTTGGCCTTTTCTCCTCTCTCGCCTTCATGCCTTCTCTCCATTTACTTCTTTCATTACTTTGGCCTTTTCTCCTCTCTCACCTTCAGGCCTTCTCTCCATTTCCTTCTTTCATTACTTTGGCCTTTTCTCCTCTCTCGCCTTCAGGCCTTCTCTTCATTTCCTTCTTTCACTACTTTGGCCTTTTCTCCTCTCTCGCCTTCATGCCTTCTCTCCATTTCCTTCTTTCATTACTTTGGCCTTTTCTCCTCTCTCACCTTCATGCCTTCTCTCCATTTCCCTCTTTCACTACTTTGGCCTTTTCTCCTCTCTCGCCTTCATGCCTTCTCTCCATTTCCTTGTTTCACTATTTTGGCCTTTTCTCCTCTCTCGCCTTCATGCCTTCTCTCCATTTCCTTCTTTCATTACTTTGGCCTTTTCTCCTCTCTCACCTTCATGCCTTCTCTCCATTTCCCTCTTTCATTACTTTGGCCTTTTCTCCTCTCTCACCTTCATGCCTTCTCTCCATTTCCCTCTTTCACTACTTTGGCCTTTTCTCCTTTCACGCCTTCATGCCTTCTCTCCATTTCCTTGTTTCACAACTTTGGCCTTTTCTCCTCTCTCGCCTTCATGCCTTGTCTCCATTTCCTTCTTTCATTACTTTGGCCTTTTCTCCTCTCTCACCTTCATGCCTTCTCTCCATTTCCCTCTTTCGCTACTTTGGCCTTTTCTCCTCTCTCGCCTTCATGCCTTCTCTCCATTTCCTTGTTTCACTATTTTGGCCTTTTCTCCTCTCTCGCCTTCATGCCTTCTCTCCATTTCCTTCTTTCGTTACTTTGGCCTTTTCTCCTCTCTCGCCTTCAGGCCTTCTCTCCCTTTCCTTGTTTCACTACTTTGGCCTTTTCTCCTCTCTCGCCTTCAGGCCTTCTCTCCATTTCCTTCTTTCATTACTTTGGCCTTTTCTCCTCTCTCGCCTTCTGGTCTTCTCTCCATTTCCTTCTTTCACTACTTTGGCCTCTTCTCCTCTCTCACCTTCAGGCCTTCTCTCCATTTCCTTCTTTCACTACTTTGTCCTTTTCTCCTCTCTCGCCTTCAGGCCTTCTCTCCATTTCCTTATTTCACTACTTTGGCCTTTTCTCCTCTCTCACCTTCATGCCTTCTCTCCATTTCCTTCTTTCACTACTTTGGCCTTTTCTCCTCTCTCGCCTTCATGCCTTCTCTCCATTTCCTTCTTTCATTACTTTGGCCTTTTCTCCTCTCTCGCCTTCATGCCTTCTCTCCATTTCCTTCTTTCACTACTTTGGCCTTTTCTCCTCTCTCACCTTCATGCCTTCTCTCCATTTCCTTCTTTCATTACTTTGGCCTTTTCTCCTCTCTCGCCTTCATGCCTTCTCTCCATTTCCTTCTTTCACTACTTTGGCCTTTTCTCCTCTCTCACCTTCATGCCCTCTCTCCATTTCCTTCTTTCATTACTTTGGCCTTTTCTCCTCTCTCGCCTTCATGCTTTCTCTCCATTTCCTTCTTTCATTACTTTGGCCTTTTCTCCTCTCTCACCTTCATGCCTTCTCTCCATTTCCTTCTTTCATTACTTTGGACTTTTCTCCTCTCTCACCTTCATGCCTTCTCTCCATTTCATTCTTTCACTACTTTGGCCTTTTCTCCTCTCTCACCTTCAGACCTTCTCTCCATTTCCTTCTTTCATTACTTTGGCCTTTTCTCCTCTCTCGCCTTCATGCCTTCTCTCCATTTCCTTCTTTCACTACTTTGGCCTTTTCTCCTCACTCACCTTCATGCCTTCTTCGTTGCATGAGATGGTGAAAGGATAGTATTGGGTTGCGTGCAATACGACACGTTGTTCGCTTGGGACTAAGTGTGGAAAACGGACACGTCTCTTCCCTACTGCATCCTGTGGGTAAAGGTAAAAAGAAGAGATCGTGAGTGAGTGAGAAAGAGTGAGAGAAAGAGAGAGAGAGAGAGTGAGAGAGAGAGAGAGAATGAGGGATGGAGGATTTTCGCTTTTTCTTTTTGTACTGTTTTATACAATGCCACCTAGCGGGCGCTAGAATTACCCTGGCAGAAAAATAAGGTAACCACACAAATGTTCCTAAAATGTTTTTGTGTTTCTTTCAGCGTGTTCCAGTTGATATATTAGAGAACATTTGCTCCACTATTTAAAAACTACGAATAACTAAAATTCAAGATTCATTTATATGTCTGTTTTGCTTCGACATCGCAGGACGTTGTCTGCTGTGGTTAATGTGAACGCATTGAAATATGAAAGGATACTTGACTGAAGACCTTCGTTGATTTTTCGATAGTACACAAATATTTGTAGACATTCAAGACATCCTGTAAACTTGCCTGAAACCTGCGAGTAATTTTGAAATATACGTAACGGAAATATATGCTAATTAGATATATGCTAATTAGATATATGCTAATTAGATATATGTAAAATAAAATATATGCTAATTAGATATATCTAAAAAATATATGCTAATTAGATATATGTAAAATAAAACATATGCTAATTAGATATATCGTTTCAAGTCTTTCATTTTCTTTAATATATATTTCTTCCCATGTTAGGTTATCTATAATTATCGGGAAGTTTGCATCACATTGTCTTCTTTCGATGCTGACTGGTCAAATACACTTCCGCGAAGCTATGCCAATTGCACTCCCAATATGCATTTTAAAGTTTTCAGTTTCTCTTTAAGGGAACACTGATTTTTTTTTCTCAAGAACTTTATTTGTTCGACATTTGATTAAGCAAAAGGATTCGACAGAGATTCATTTAGAATCACATTTTTTGAAGAAACTTATTTTTAATAGAGAAAAGAATAATTTCACTTATCCTTGTAGTTTCCGCTTTTCTTAATTAAAGAATTTCTTTTGAAAACTTACTTCTCAAATACAACGCAGAAATGCTAAGAACCTGATCACAAAACTTTTACATGTTCTCTGATTATTGGTAATTAAAAACAAATAAAAACAAAAACTTTAAGATTAATTTTACAATCGAAAATAACGAACCGCTTACCTTTAAAATAACTTTTTATTGTGTTCCGTTTCTTTGAAAATGTTATTTTGTTTTGGTTTCTAATATTCGTACCAAGAGGCACCACGAGGCGGTATAGTGGTTAGCAAACTTGTCTTGCTAGAACAATTACGACTGAGTAGTGGGTTTGATCCACACTGGATGCCCCATACTTTCGGCCTTGTGCCACTTCTAAGCTACGCTTGGAAAGTTGTTAATATTCTTACCAAGGAGTGGTTTCAAAGTCTTAATCGGTGTCTTTCATTTGAGAAAACGGATAATATTCCGTGAATTAGAAAAAGAAAATAAATGGTTACAACTGAAATGAAACTCGCAGAGTAGATACAGACATTAGTAAATTGCTTTTTTCGGATAGAATCCTTCATCAGAAACATGCTTTTTATTTAACTAAAGAAATGTTAGAATTTAATGATAATATATATATATATATGAGAGAGAGAAAGAGAGAGAGAGGGGGGAGGAAAATTCCCTTTACATTTAAATTGGGACATTGTCATTGTATCTCCATCTTTCTTTACCATAGAATTTCAATATCGTCTCAGAACAACTGCAATTATTTCTTATAATATTGTGATAAAAAAAAATTTGGACAACTTCTCGTTGCAACTTATCTTTAATTTCTAGGGTTAGATTTCAAGCATTTAATGACCGTCATTCCAGTTGTAATTGCAAATGTATTGTAAAATGAAATCGCATTTTTTGTGAAAAGAATGACTCTTAAATACATTATAAAAGTGAAAACCTTGAACAAAAGCAAATAATTTTGGTATTATCTCAATTGATTATTTGATATTTTTTCTAAATGGACGATTTGTAATCAGATGCGTTCTGGATAACTTTCCTTCGCAGTAAAAACAACAAAGTAATGCCGTATCTCATTCGGTCTTGTTCTTGTAAAATCTATGATGCTCACTGGGTAAATATATCTAAAGGCGGGCAGACAGACCAAAAGACAAAATGTGCGTAAGACAACAAACACGACAAAGAGGCGCACGCGGCGGTTTTAGGCTTCAAAGAAACAATGTGCAAATTGCTCTTATAAGCCTGGATGGTGTTTACAGACAGATTAAAAGACAGAAATATCTCTTAACATTCACCCACCCACCTACAGGTAACATTCCAGTTTGTATATATTATCCAACAGCACATGAACATACCAATCAACATAAAATATAAAAGTCATCAGGAGCTTCTTCTTCTTCTTCTTCTTCTTCTTCTTCTTCTTCTTCTTCTTCTTCTTCTTCTTCTTCTTCTTCTTCATCCTCTGCTTATTCTTCATCTTCTGCTGTTCCTCGTTCTTCAACTCGTATACCTTCTTCTTCTTCTTCTTCTTCTTCTTCTTCTTCTTCTTCTTCTTCTTCTTCTTCTTCTGCTGCTGCTGCTGCTTCAACTCTTCTTCGTCATCTTATCCTACAACTCTTTTCTTCTTCTTCTTCTGCTCTCCCTCTTTCTTCTTTTCTTCTTCTTCTCGTTTATTAGTGTAAATGTTTGTAGAACGAATTAAAGCTTCTAAATTATATATTCTCAACCAATTCCCCATTAATAATTATAATTAATAATTACTTTCTTCATTTTTAATCTGAAATTAAAAAAAACAACTCATAAGTTTGTTAATTCTTTTGGCAGTAATAAACGAAATAAGATGGAGATCCTCTTAAAACAAATTCTCTGCGATGCAGGCGACAATTCAGATTTTCTTATCAGGAATTTGTTGCTTTCTTCCTGTTTTTGTTTTTGCTTTTCTTTGCTCCTCCTTCAAAGATTCCCATATCTTTCACTTAATTGAAATAGAACCGAAGATTTCCTGAGCTTGTTCAGTTTTCTTCGTGGTCCAGTCACAAGACTGCCTACACAAGTAAATTGAGCAATTCCTGATTTGAATTCAGGAATCCAAAAGCAAACGAAATATAATTGTTACTAGCGTCTCATAACAAATACTTGGATTTATTATGCTTCATCGTTTTGAGTTTATTTTTTATTTCTGTTTTTCTATTCTCTTTCTTAATTTCTTTCCATATCGCTCTCAGTACATTAATTTGTCAGGGTACCAGTCAATTTTTCAGGGTACTAGTCAGTTTATCAGGGTACCAGTCAATTTGTCAGGGTACTAGTCAGTTTGTCATGGTACTAGTCAGTTTAAGGAGGATTCATTAGAAAATATCGAAACTGTCAGTCATCTCGTCAAAGAAGAAACCCGAAATAATTTCCCCACCTCCATAGTTACTATGCAGCAACCAAGCGATGCTTTTTCCCGCCTCCGCGCTCTGTAAATATAAACTCGTTACGGAGTTAACCAGCCTTGAGTGAATAAGTGATGTTTTTATGCGCTTGCCTTAAAGACAGTGAAGGATAGAAAGATGGAAATTTGCTATCGTTTCTAAGGATGGGTGCGGTAGAGACAATGGCTGGGAATGGAGGTCTGAGGATGACGTCGTTACTAGACACGGATGCGGGTACGCAGGTCAAAGTACTGGGTGGGGAAGGGCTGGAATACCGCCCTGCCCACTTCGTTGCCGAGGAATTATGGTGAAATGATAACGAGGTGGACGGGGTTGCCTTTGGTATTTATTGGCAAACAGACGGGTACATATCTCTGTTTGCTTTAAACGAAGAGGTGGCAATACAGTGATAGAGAGAGAGAGAGAGAGAGAGAGAGAGAGAGAGAGAGAGAGAGAGAGAGAGAGAGAGAGAGAGAGAGGAATCCGGTAAAATTCACTTTTCTTCGAATTCATGAAGTAGGAAAAGAAGAATGGAAGTGGAAATAAGGACGAATGATAAAAGACTATATATATATATATATATATATATATATATATATATATATATACACACACAACTGCTTTTTAGAAACTTAGACATTGTATACTATTGAAAATCGATTTTTCACTAGGAACTTTGTGCACATACATACACACACACGCGCATGTATATATAATGTTTAAAGTGTATTATATCTATGAAGAACAAGTGGTCAATATCGGAGATATAGCGTTTGTAAGTGTAGTGAGTGTGAACATAGGAATCAACGATGCATGGTTACTAGCAGTTTCATCCATTAAGCAATCATCAAACCGTCTGGAACTTCCCTTCGTGTGGGCTTCATATAAACAGAACCCTAAGAGGAGAAAAATAGAAAGCGATTGTTTTTTTTCATTATTCCCAGTCCTGGCCTTGAATTGGTTTACTTATAACTTTTATTTATTTCTTTTTTAGCATGATTTTAGCTTTTATTTAGTATCTTATTTAATTTCATTCCCTTTTGTATAATGTCCTTCTCTTTTGTATAATATCTTCAGTTGTGAAGTTTATTATTTGCTTTTCGAGACACTTTATTCCTTTTTGATTATGAGTTATTTCTTGATTAGGGTTGTGATAGAGTTGTAGATAGAGTAATGGGAATTTTTGTCGTTCTTGAATTTAGAAATGGACTCTGATCTTTTGCTTAGAAGTTGATATTGTTTTGGAAAGGTGAATATAGCTATTTTCTCCTCTAGGCAAAGATTACTTTATTTTGATTTGTTGTTCGAAACTATTGATCTTTTTCCTATTTTCGATGTTATTTTTTGTATGTATTTTTCGGCTTCCATGGGTGTATGTTCATAATGTTGTGCTATTTGCATATCTTTTTCGTTAAATGATATTTTCAGTAACCATCTGTTATACCGATATATATTTCACTGACATTCGTTTAGATCTTACGGTAGCTTGGTATATTACATTTGTTTGTAAGCAGCTATCGTCTAGTGGACTTTCGGATTTTCTCATGCAGTTACGGATGAGGTCTATGCGTGTTTATGATCTACTAGTGTTACATATATATATATATATATATATATATATATATATATATATATATATATATATATACATATATATATATGTGTGTGTCTGATAGATAAAATGTTGTAATGCTATTCATATAGATACAATCACACGCATAACTTTCTATGCAGTGTTGATTCTTAGGCTCTCTCTCTCTCTCACACACACATACACACATTCATTTTTTTTCTCTCTCTCTCTTTCTTTATCTCTCGTTCTCTCTCTCACTCTACAAGCAATCTAAAGATCATGATCTAAGCATTATCACTAAGCAAAAGAACTTGGGAGAACCGGTTTCCTTTTGTCCCCACTTCAATTAGTCCTGACTTGAATCATATTGAAAATCTATGGCAAGATTTGAAAGTACGAATAAATCGTCGGTCATCAAAAACCTTCAGAAATTAGAACATGTAACCATGGAAGAATGGAAGACAATCATAGAAAAAACTTGTTCAAATCTTAACAAAAAGTTTTGAAAACGATTGCAGTATGTTATAAAGATGAAGGGATGCTATTGGTTATTAATATTGTGAAAATTGTTCAATTTTTTTTTATCTTTTTCATACTGTCGAATAATTTTGTCTTTTCCTATTTTGGATGATTCGCCTGCCAAATTTGTTCTGTTTAACATATTATTCTGAAAATTGAGTTTTATATTCTTTTTTTGTGCTTATTAACATAAAACCTGGCATCATACGGGCATTAGATTCTGAGAAATGGATAAAAATATTCAAAATTGATGGCTGTATGAATACTGTCGCCGTTGACTATATATATATATATATATATATATATATATATATATATATATATATATATATATATATATATATGTGTATGTATATATATATATATATATATAAAAGTGAACACAGAAGTCAACACTTAGAGGCGACAGTCTGTTTCATGCTAGATGCAATCGTCAGGCCTGACGATTGCATCTAGCATGAAACAGACTGTCTCCTCTAAGTGTTGACTTCTGTGTTCACTTTTATATTTACACACGCTCTATCTCTGATATGGAGCACTTTATCCCATAAATATAGCACACTTTCAGACTATATTTCTTCATATATGAGCTCTCTGGGGAGGATGTGTGGGTTTGTAAACAGTGACTATTACGGCTAATAATGCAAGACTCTTCGGTAAATCGAATCGAGTTCTCTCAATCACTGTGTGTTTATCTAAAAATAAATACGCTTAAATTCACCTTCTTTGCCGTGCGCCAACGGCTTCAGGGTAAAATTTCCGACTGACGCGAATTCAGTCGGTTTTCGATTCTAGCCAGAGGCAACCGGACGTCTAGTCACACTGATGAGCTGTGATACAGCGAAACAGTCTGTCTGTGGATGACAATATATATATATATATATGTGTGTGTGTGTGTGTGTGTGTGTGTGTGTGGCCGTGGGTATGCGTATTTGTGCGTGGGCATGTGTGTGTGTGTTGTAGTAATAGTTGTAGTAATAGAAAAAGCCTGACTCAAGATCATAATAAAAAGTGTCGAGTAATAATTGTCGATTACTAATAGGTTTTAAGGGTAGTTTCAGGGGTGTAAAAGGGGTGTAAAGAGGGATGGCGATTTGCCGTCGAGAAGGTAAAGAAAGTAGTTGAGAAAAATTAGAAAATGTCAAATATTTTGAATTAAGGTTCGCATCATACCTCTCACTCTCTCTTACATACTCACTAACTCTCTCTCTCTCACAATATCTCTCCCCCTCTCTCACTCTTTATCTCACACCCTCTTGCTCACTCTCACTCCCTCTCTCTTTTCTGCTCTCTCACGCACCCTCTCTCCCTCTCTCACTCACTACATCTCTCTCCCTCTCTCTCTCACTCACTCTCTTTATATGCTCTGTTTTTTTTTCAAGACGTCGGTGATCATAGCTCTCCACTACTTCACGTCTTTGTCCTCAGCAATCATGTCTCCTAATTTTTCTCTATTTTTCTTTGTGATAAATGTGCTTCTAGTTTCTCAACCGAACTAGATTATTAGTTGCTCGCTTTCTCTTCTCTTGTTTTCCATGTATCTTGTGAGTATTTAATTCACCAAGCTTTTTTCCTCATTATATACCCAAGAACTTTAAGCTGTCTCCTGACTATTAACAATTGTTTCTTTGTATTCTCCTTGAAACTTCCTCGTAGAACAACATCAGCGGTAAGGTTTCGACCACGTGTCACCAACAAGCGAGAAAAAAACATTAGTTTTAGTTTGGTTTTGGCACCAGTAACATTGTCTCACCATCTACCCAGATACCCCGGGTCATTTCCACAAAATTCTTAAAGATAAATACGTAATCACATGGTTGTCACTTTATTTTCTTTTATGCCATTGTCTTTTAAAAAAAAATCGTAGACAATAAATAAATTATTCAAAAATATCCATCACCCCGACCCCAGACACTATCTTGCCACCCCTGCAGCCCACCGCCGCCTTTAATTACAGACTTTCAGCTGTGAGTTTGCAAGAACGAATACTTTGAATATTTTCTCACAGATTTTAATTTCTGGGAAATAAAAACCCGAAAAACGTGGCAAACAGTTTCACCTTCGACAGAGTTGCGTAATGCTTAATGATTTTAGCAGAAGTGCCTAACAAGAAACCGAATTGGAGGAGGAGGCGGCGGCGTGAGGTTGTGGTGGGGGTGCTTACAGAAAGTAGATTTAAAAACGAAATTAGAAACCGCAAACTTCACTGTTGAGATGAAGAAATGGAATTCTCGGCGCTTACAGTGGTAATATATTTATAGAATTGTAGTGTTCACAAAGAACATATACACAAACACACACATAAAACGCACGCACACACACAGACAAAACACACCCACACGCACAAGACACACACACTAGCACATATATATATATATTTATATTTAAAGCCATTTTTATGTTTAACATTCTTTTTATAGATACAAATATTTAAGTAAATGCTCTGTTTATAATAAACAGTATTAAATAACATTTACCGGCCTGAATGTCCGAGAAATTTTCATAGAAAATATTCGTCCTCCGACAGGATTCGAACCTGTATCCTATACGGAACCGCCATATAGCCTGACGTGCCTTAACCGATTTGGCCACTGAGGATCGTTCGGTTGGCAAGGTCCAATTTACTGCTTATAAACTTCAATCTTCCATGAATCTCTCACGTACATTCATAACTGCTCATGGCGTATTAAATGTAAACAAATGACGTCATACATTATGAAATGGACAAAGTCCAACAATTATTTAAAGACATTTTTATGTTTAACATTCTTTTTTATAGATACAAGTATTTAAGTAAATGCTCTGTTTATAATAAACAGTATTGAATAACATTTACCGGCCTGAATGTCCAAGAAATTTTCATAGAAAATATTCGTCGTCTGGCAGGAATCGAACCTGTATACTATACAGAACCGTCATATAGCCTGACGTGCTTTTTAACCGATTCGGCCACTGAGGATCGTTCGGTTGGCAAGGTCGAATTTACTGCTTATAAACTTCAATCTTCCATGAATCTCTCACGTACATTCATAACTGCTCATATTTATATTTATATACAAAGTGCAAAAATTAACAAACTGAAATACACTGGATGGTTTCATTTTCTCTACTTCATAGTAACAGACGCAGTAGTATGACGTTTGTGTGACGTAATAGCTAATTAGGTAGTGTATATGTGGCAACCATGTTATATAAATAGTAGGTAATACTATTTGATTACGCAATGATATTTAGAGCCATGAAGTTATGAATCTCGAAGGTGGTAAATGTTTTATATTTTCATTGGGTAATAACAGAAATAATTTTACCAGGAAAATATGAATTCTGCATCGACATGAAAGGCATAGCTAAAGGAATTCAAGGAGGAATCAAGAATCAGTTTTAGTGATAAAAATGGCAACCAAACAACGAATGACACATTGCCTCAAATCAAATCCTAATTTACTGCAGGTAACGCTCAACCAATCGGTGAAATCACTGTAAATTTAAATATCTGATAAGTGTTCTGAGGTCAAAATATACGACACCGAAATCCAAAGGCGTATTAGAATAGCGAAAGTTGCCTTCCAAAAGCAAAGCAGTATATTAAGAAACAGGAAAAATTCATTAGGAACAAAGAAAATGTGTTAAAATATTATGTAATATCATTCCCCCATCTCTCACATTGTTTCAGTTCTAAATACGGTAAGAACAGGGGATAACGTGAACTAGTCAGGTCGTTTATTAATTGTAGGTGCCTCTGAGATCATCGCACTTTCAATGCATGAGTAAATTATATTGTGGAATCTTTAGCCTTTAACCCCCTTCAGAAAATGTATTCTTTTCTGAAAACCTTTAACCAATCATCATCGCGATTTTTATTGGTTAATAAGCAGCAAAATGTAGCAAAATTCCAAACGAATCCTATTTCCCGCCAAGCTCTTTTGAGCCGATTTCGCCACAAAAAAATCTATAAGTTTACCGCAGCTGACTCAATTCAGACAGTCAGCTACCGGAGTTCAACGAGATGCTACCAAACTCCACGCATGACAATTCACTGACTCACACACCACATTGAAATCTCAACAAACTTTCATCAACCACTGTCCGTGTGTTAACCAACATCTACAGTTGACTTGAAAAGTGAAACAATTTCACTACCAAAAAAGTAATTGTATATTCCACCAACTTATCCGACACAGACAAAGGCAAGCAACTCTTGATAACATTTATTCTTACTTGTAAATTACACACGTCCACACACTGATAAATGAACGAACACATATAACTTCTTTTCCCTGCAGAAACCAAATCATTTTAAATTTCTTAACAATCAAAAAGTACCAACATTTAACAACATTCCTGCACAAACATTCCTTATGACATTGTCTTAATTATCACAACAGCAAACATTGTAATTGTCGTTACATGAATATTTTATTGTTGATATAAAAATTTCTTTAATGTTAAATCTTTAACAACAGTATTTGGTTGTTTCTTGCCATGCAATTTGTTCTTAAATTGTTTGTATAACTTTTATTTTGTGGGGTACGGACGCTATAAGCACGCATAACCTTCATCTTACTTCATTTTGCCTTCTGATATATTTCACTCCGTGTATATCCGGCAACAATATTCACTTTTTATGTAAACGGCATTTTTCAGGTCAAAACAGGATTCACGAAATTTTCGGTGACCCATAAGCACATGGAGTTCGTTGTTTAGTTTGAAGTCTTTTTCATATTCATATATCTCGCGATGTTTCGTTAAATCATTTTGCAAATCATTGTTTAAATTCTTTTTTGTAGACTCCTGCTCCTGAGGTCATATTACTTATCTGTTGAGTCAATTTTAAAATGCTTTTGAAGCACTTGTGAGAAAAACTGAGTTAAGATGAGTCAAAATCTAATTTCTATAGCGATACAAAGTAAGCATCGAACTTTCGGTCTCTTAACGTAAACCGAGATTCATCCCACTATTATAAAATTCATGTCCTTTCCAAATTTCTGTCAGAGTGCAATGCATGATGGTGCTACTTTTCTCACAGACGGCGACCAACTGACCCTACTATGCAGTCGACAAAATCAAAAACAAATAACGCGCAATTAAAAATATAAAATGCCGACAATTTACCATCGCACTCTTTATATATTTTGCCTTTTTCTCAATATGCTATACAACGATATATGGTTACGCCTCTCAGATTCTATATGACGTGAGCCTGGCAGCTGATCTCGCCTCAGACCTAACTGTAACGGGCCAATGGCGGAAAAACTGACGGTGACATTCAATACCTAGAAAGTCAAACTATTAACGTTCCTTCATCGCCAAGCAAACCGTGAACGTTCGCCCATCGGAATGAACTGGTATTCTCTCAAGGTGACTCCTTTTCCTTGAACACCTATTAGAGCTCAAGTAGATCCCAGAGCCCAAGTGGAACTCATATATACAATTCCATAGCGAAAGATGTTGGAAAAATTGTCGCTTACCTGTACCCCTCCTCCTGACTCATTTTGCTATGCTTTACTTTTACAAGAACCCGATCAGACCAAAGATGGAGTTCTGCTGCCATATCCGGGATGAAGCTACCCAGTCTTCACTTTTCAGTCTTGATAGAGTTCAAAAGCGTCTACGCGACCTTGTGGGTGATGGATTATTATTTTTTTTATCCCTTTCCCACAGACGAAATGTAGGAAGCTACTCTATCACTATTTCCATGGAAAATGTTCCATCACGACTAACCCTCACAGCTTAGACCGGCCACGTCGCGTGCACTGAGGTGAACCACACCCTATTTTCCTTCGTATTCCATTAGTAAAAAGTTAGTTACACTTGTACAGCTTCCACAAACCGCCACTCTCTGGACCCGACTCCCGAGATGATCCTTTCTCGACCACTACAATCTTAACCTTTTCAAGTCGAGGGGTAACCGCTACTGTTACCTCTTAGTGTTACCGGTCACACAACAATCTCATTCAGTAACCTCTACCTCGCGGGACTCTTGAGCCTTGTATAGGATGAGCGTCATTAAAAGATACATTAGAATGATGTAAATAAAGATCAAAATATTCATAAAATCAGCGCCAATAACCTTATCTGTTAATAAAATATCGATGATTTTTAGATGTAAATTCCCGTTGTTTCTTTTATCACATTATCACTAGAAGCTCTCTCTCTCTCTCTCTTTCTCTCTCTCTCTGTCTCTCTGTTTCTGTCTCTGTCTCTCTCTCTTGCTCTCTCTCTCTTTCTCTCTCTCTTTCTCTCTTTCTATCTCTCTCTTTCTCTCTTTCTATCTCTCTCTTTCTCTCTCTCTCTTTCTCTCTCTTTCTCTTTCTCTCTCTTTCTCTCTCTTTTTCTCTTTCTCTCTCTCTCACTCTCTCTCTTTCTCTCTCTCTCACGCACGCACACACTCACACATACACACAGAGAAAAGAGAACTCATTTGGATATTTTTCCCACATATTAGTGTTCACGTTGACTGGCAATCCAACTGCTGATTCAGCCAATCGAGAGGAGGGTGTGGCACTTAAGGTGCGGGTGTGGATGGGGTGTGGTACTTAAGGTGTGGTGGGAGACAACTGCGGTTTGAATGAATTTTCAAGTCATGACATTTTTTTTGCGTCAGCCTGACTGGATACACAAAACCTGAAAACAGGTGGACTGTAGCAAGTGCCCGGATGTCCAGTTCGACAGATTGACATCCGGGCAATGTGATACAAGTGGCAAAATCTAAGACAAATGAACATAATGATTAGGTTGCCAGACAATATTTCTTTCACCGTTGTTAGGATCATAAGATATTTCCACCTAGTAGTAGTATTAATAGGATATATATATATATATATATATATATATATATATATATATATATAGTGTAAACATTCTCTTGTTCATTTTGTCTAGTGAGGATGGTATTGCAAGCTAAACAAGTAGGCACTTGGACTGTTTGTATTCACTTGTGTAGAAATCGACCAATTGGGTGGATGGGTGGGGATGGAAGGGTAGAAATAATTGGACGTTTCGCCACCCAGTTTACTTTCATATTTCCTTGACAACATCAAGGATGAATGTTTTCTTTTGGGTGAATTTGATTTTTGTTATTGTTGTTTGTTTTTAGACCATATGAGAGAGAGGGAACGAGAACGTTAGAGAGAGGCAGAGAATTCGTGTGACACAGGGAGTGAGTGAGAGGGGGAATGAGAAAGAGAAGTGAATGAATTAGAGGGAATGAGGGAGAGAGGTAAAAGTGGTGAGAGAGTGAGTGGGAATGACAGAGACAATTGTGAGGAGCGGAGGAGAGAGAATGACAGAGAGAATGGGAGGGAGGAAGAAGGAATGGAAGAGAAGGAAGGAGAGAAAGAAGATGGAACAAGAAAAGAAGAAAGATTATCTGGGATTAATAGTTATGATTAAACTAAGATCAACACACACGCACACACACACGCACACACACACGCGCACACACACAGATAGTTTTAAGGTGTGATATATTTATAGGATAATGTGCTCAATATCAGAGATAAACGGTATGTAAATATAAAAGGTAACATGAACACTCAGAGGCGACAGGCTGTTTCATGCTAGACGCAATCGTCAGACCGCCTGACGATTGCGTCTAGCATGAATCAGCCTGTCACCTCTGAGTGTTGACTTCAATGTTCACTTTTAGGCAACCGGGCGTCTAGCCACACTGATGAGGTGTGATACAACGAAACAGTCTGTGGATGACAATATATATATATATATATCGAGCATCTCGGTCTGGTGTAATGGTTAACAAGCCATTGTCGAGAGAGACATATATGGGAAATCAAGAAAGGAAGCTTTTCCCAAAGAAAAACTCTTCACTGAAATTTCCTGTTGCTGTCTGAAGAAGTTGCTGAGCAGGTGCTTATGGGTGGGGGAGAAGATCGAAATGAGTGCGGAAAAGGGTGAGAGGGTGTCATCTCGTGAATCAATTCTGCCATGGGTGTCGTGATATCATGTCATCAGTCACAATTTTCAAGTCCTCCTTCGTGAGAGAAACGTGAATCCTAAACCTGATGGGACTGGCCGAAAGCAAGCCAAGTGAACTTCCGGCTGTCCTTTTGCAATGGTGTCGTCTCACGCGACTGGCTTATTCCTCCACGCGCCTTGCCAGCCACAGGCTTGCATAGACCAGTCATTAGAGCAACGGGAGAATGAATTAAAGGCCCGAGACATCGTTCTAAGTGTTAGTAATATCGCGTGTTTTTCTTTATTTTTTCTCGGTCGTTTTTCATCTTGTTTATTCATGAAGATATCCCGTGCTCCTCTTTCATTTAAATTATTGCAAGACAAAAGATCAAAATGCATTTCGATACGACACACATTAATATTTAATGGTATTGCAGACTTGATAAATTGCCAGCGATCGGAATTTTGATAAAGGGAGATCATTTCCCGATAAACAAAATATAAATTGTGTTTCATGTCGTTTGCGTTTTAGTTGTGAAGGGTTTTCCGTTTACATTTATTTCAGATTATATTCGTTTCAGATAATATCGACATGGATACATCCCTTTTCTCTCAGAAAGTTTTTGATTTATGAATTTCGCTTTTAATTCATCGATTTACGAGTTGGAATTAAACTTCATGAACAATTGGCAGGAAAATTGTTGTTAAGTAAAAAGTTAAATAAACACAAAAAATACTTTTAGGTAAAAGCTAACAAAAGCGACAAAGACATTCGTCAGCGTAAAGTATTTTAAAATTTGAACAGATGTTTCTTTCTTGTAGTTATTCTGCAATACTATGTCAAGTATGAGGATACATTTGCAAAACACTTACAAAAGACCGAAATCATTTGTGTTACCGGCACGTTTTTGCACTGAAGTAACTGCTTTTATGGGTTTTAACGTAAAATATTTTTCCATTGCGTTTTCTGTCATGATTTAGAATCAGAAGACATTTTTAAAAAAATCAGGATTAAGTTAAATAAACAACATTGATTTTAAAGTAAGATTTTTCCATCGTCAGTCCATTGTTTCATTTTTCCACTAAACTTGGATATTATTAATTTTTTCACTTTGACTGTGGGAAAGGCATGAATTTATTTTTCCCCATTTCTATGTCCTATTAAAAGATACAGTAATAAATTATGGAATGTTTCAATATTTGAAGGAGAAAAAAGTCTGTAAATAGATAAATAAACCACAAATCTCTAACTTCGTTACCTATGTAGTGTCATCAAAAACTTTTATACCTACGATAACAAGCTCAATAGTATATAAAGAGTACAGTTTTAACTATTAGGTTGGTGCAAAAATAATGTCGTTTTCTCACATGAAGTTGAACGTCAAAAACGACATTATTTTTGCACCAACCTAATATTATATTTAACTGATGTTTCATGAAGAATTTCAAATCTGAAACATTTACAAAATATGCAAATTGCAACACCTTGGATCGATCCCTTCTTATTGGTGCCCTAGTAATGTTTTAAACACTGTAGATGCTATATAGCCTATAGCTTTGATCATTACTACTGTTCCTGTTGCTATGATGGAGTTCACAAGACGGGGTGCGATGAAGGCCATTGTGGTGCTCTGTGTGTGTGTGTGGGGGGTGCGCGCGTTGGGTGCATTTGGAGTGATGTGGAGATGATTATCGGCCAATGGCGACGGTTGGAGAAGTTTCCTGTACCGAGATTTGAAGAGTGCGTGGCCTGGTGTGATGGACACACACTCCAAATAGTAGATCTGTTTCTTCCTCAGGAACTGGTGTGTAGGGGCGGCGGGAGTGGGGATTTATGGTGTATTAACTAGATATCGAATGCACACACACACACACACATCCACACACACACACACACACAAACTCACATACAACCACGCGCAAATAGATATATGCTGTTGCAGGGATGCATACATATTCCTGTGTGCAAATCCAGTTCCACAGTCACTAAAAGAGCCATAACGGTAAACTTTTATAGAATATATCTGAAGGCAGCCCATCGAAAACAGATGACCGATGTTGCTCTCACCGGTCATGCGTCTGTAGGAAACGTTTATATAAATGTACAGAATCTATCTCGGTCTGTTCATATCTATCTATCTATCTATCTATCTATCTATCTATCTATCTATCTATCTATCTCAGTTTGCTCATCTCTCTCTCTCTCTCTCTCTCTCTCTCTCTCTCTCTCTCTCTCTCTCTATCTATCTATCTGTCTGTCTCGATCTGTTCATATCTATCTATCTATCTATCTAGCTAGCTAACTATCTCGGTCTACCTCAGTCTGTTCATTTCTCTCTATTTATCTAGTAAGCATGGAAGTATGTACATAAGCAATGAAGCATACCATTACATGAAATATATCATCAAGTCATACGGAAAACCGTTCATGAATATGAAAAAAACAATCCACACTATTAAATCAGTGATATTTAGTGTATGTTACATTAAAAAAAACTTACCTACTGTAAAGTTTACGGCCCATCGCTGAAACCCTAAAAGAATGATGTTCGGTCAGATTTGAGGACGTGGGTAGAGCTGAGAGCTTTTCAGTGTAAAGTTATGACCCTAGCTTTTTATAGTTCTACATTTAACAGCGTCTTTTTTTGCGTTTCTTAAGACACGCAAGCGAAAATTAAGAATTGGCTGGAAGCTAGTTCAATCCCTGACGACCAGAAAGTGAAATACCCTGTGTAAAATAGACAATTTCGTTGATTCATCTTTACTTTAAAACCTCTCTGTTTCATGCCTGTATGTATGTATGTATATATATATATATATATATATATATATATATATATATATATATATATATATATATGTATATATGTGTGTGTGTGTGTGTGTGTGTTGGTGAGTGCGTGTATTTGTGTATGGATGTTGGAAAAATATGTTTCTATTTGACGGCGTGAAAAATCAACGATGACTGTTTTTGTTTGACTCGATGATACTTTCGCCTTCAGTAAATACGAAATTCTGTTTGTAAAATTTCAATGGCGACATTCCAGAAAGCTGACAAGAAAGCAAATGTTTGCCATTTAACTACTGGGACGATGCCCTAGTAGATTTGGTAACATAATATCTGCAAGTTCAATCCCTGGGCTCGGCACCGTGTACTTGGGCTCAGTAGAAACGGGGCGAGTGCGATAACAGAGAAGTATTAAGAGTAAGAACTAGAAGAGATACCCTGAGACACGGGCAATCAATCAGTTCAATCCCTGAACAGGGCAGTGTGTATTTGAACTCAGTGGAAACGGGCGAGTGATAACTGACCAATGTTAAAAAAAAAAAAGAATTAGACGAAATATCCCTAGACATGGTCAAAGGAACGAGAACAGTCTATCGCCTGTAGGTTAAAAAAAGGTTTCAGTTGAGGATTCACTGTAGGTTACCCAGATCGATATACACCTGATGACGGCTGGAGATCACATTGGCCGAAAGGTTGTGATAACAACAACAAAGATGAGGATAATAGAATATAAATAGTGTAAATTACTGTTTGCAGATCGGATGATGTCATTCTGACTTTTATTATGAGAAGAACCATTCATTTATTCTCTGATGAAGACTTAGTTGAAACATTGTTTTATAATTTAAAAAAAAGAAGAGCAATGGAGGGGTGTTCATTTGAATCAAGCGGTGAGTATGTGTAAGAAGAAAAGAGATTTGCACACATATTTGAGTATATAAGCATAATTCCTGCTTTTCTGAATTCTCCAATTTTAACCTTTTTAAGTTAAGGGTCAATCATTATCTATCGTCCTTATCCTCATGATCTCCTTACATTCATATCACATATTTAATTCAGTAACACTCCTCTATAAGTGGCTCTTTTGGATTGTGTGAACTTTGACATGAATAAGTTTGCACTATTTACATTATTCGGACTATTGTCCTCATCTTTGTCGCCGTTTATCACAACGTTTCAGACGTTGTACTCTCCGACCTTCTTCAGGTGGTTGGACTGTTGAACTGAACCCTTTATTTCGCTCACTGGGGAAGACAGTTCTAGTTCCACGTGCCATGTCTAATCGATGTCAGTTATCTCCTGTTAATTTCCCCCTCAAAGTTCTCCACCGCCTTAACCAGGTATTGAACTCACACTCTTTGGGTCCTGTCACTGGATCTAACTAACGACACATGGCACAGTGGATAAAGGTGTTTGTTAGTTCCAGTGACAGGACCCAAATAGTGTGAGTTCAATACCTGGTTAAGGCAGTGGAGAACTTTCAGAGGGAAATTAACAGGAGATAACTGACATCCATTAGACATGGCACGTGGAACTAGAACAGTCTACCTCAGTGAGCGAAATAAAGGGTTCAGTTCGACATTCCAACCACCTGAAGAAGTCCGGAGCGTACAACGGCCGAAATGTTGTGATAAACATGGCGACAAAGATGAGGAGGACAATAGTCCGAATAATGTAAATAGTGTACATGATACCTTATCTCAGAAATATAGACGAATAAGTTTGCATATGCTACAATTTTGAAAAAGGCTCAAAGCGGGAAGGCAGAATCACATAAATGTCTCTTTTGACCATCGTTTAGATTTTCAAAATCTCTTCTCGATTTCTCAAAAAGATTTTCATTTTTCCTCTCCGCCTTTATCCGTCATTAACTCATCCATTGCTATTCATTTATTTAGTTAATGTTCACACCAGTTGTAATTTCAATGTCATCAACTTCATTTGATCTCTGACATCTCGCCAATGTTTAAGCATTTATCTGAAATACACACGACCAAGAAGATCCCGGTTCTGTGTCCATTAAAAAAAGAAAACTTCACAATATATAAAGAGTCAGTAAACGGTTAACCAGAAGCTGATCGCAAATGCTTCGCCCAAATCGTTGAATAAATTGAACAAATTCTCTTTTTCTTTATCTCTCGTTTTTTCCCTTTCCTTTCAAATATCTTTGTTTTTCTTTTATTCTCGTCTCTCCTTATTTTAGATTCTTCATACACATGTACGCATATATATTAGTATATATTTACGCATCTTACCCCCCCTCTCTCTCTCACTCACTCACTCTCTCTTTCGGTCATTTACCCTCTCTACTACCTCTTGCCCTTTTAATTCTCTCTTCCGCCCATATACCCAAATGAAACTGATCAGCGATCGTATCTTAGCAACAATGTCTTCCTATTCTCAGTCGTGTCAGAGATTAATATCCCAATAGATTATTCATCTGAACGAAACAACACCCACATCATTCGAAGTTCGCTCTCTCTCTTTCTCTCTCTTTAGTCCCATTCTTTCTTACTTTTTCTTGATCTTGTTTCTTGCCCTTATTCATCACGCACGCACGCACACACACACACACACACACACACACACACACACACAATCCTTCTCCCCCACCCTCTCTCCTCCTCCTCTCTCTAGTTTATTTCGCCACTTCTTCTGTTTCTCTTGTCTCTCGCCTCATTCTCTTCATCTTTCTTTACGTCTCTTTCCTGATATTCTTTTTTCTTTCCTTCCCCCTTTTTCTTTTTTGCTATCTTCTTCTTTCTTTTTTGCTATCTTCCTCTTTCTTTTTTGCTATCTTCTTCTTTCTTTTTTTTATCTTTTACATAGATTGCTTCCCATGCTTTATTAATTACAACTTACATTCTCTCTCCCTCATTTGCAACCTCCACATTGTCGTCTGCTCCAATTCTTTCTTTTCTTATCTCTTTTCTTTCTTAGCTTTCATTGTTTTCCTCTTTTTTCATGTATTTTTTATCAGTTTCCCTTTCGTCTTCCACCGTCTTCCTATCTTTTTACTTCTCTCTCTCTTTCTCCGCTTCTTTCTTAACACTCATTCTTTCTCTAACTTTCCTCTTCACTTCCCTCATAATTCTTCACTCTTTCTCTCTTCAGATCTCTCTCTCTCTCTCTCTCTCTCTACTTTTGTATCTCTTCTTTATCTCCAATTTTACTCACTATTTCCTTTCTTCTTTTCTTCATCATTTTGCCTTGCAGCTTCCATCTTATATTTACCTAACTGCCATCCAAGTTTTTAAAATAACTTATGAGCATTTCTTCTATGCTTCTATGTATGTATGTTATGGCCGAGTGGTTAGAACGTTCGCTTTTTGACCATGAGACTCGGGTTCGAATCTCACCAGGGTTGATTTGTCAGGAAGGAGACTTCCTGATGTTATCGGTCTGGAGGCGGGGTGGGGGCGATCGCTGCGTGTGGCACCTTTGGAAAGTGCCTGAAAACCATACCAGGGGTCGACAGAAGCGTTGGAGGCCGTCGATAGCTGTGCTAGCACGAAATCACAAGTCATCGTGACCGAGGGTTTGAGTGCTAACCTTGTTCAGATTGTTGATCACGCGAGATAACACGCTCTCTCCCAGAAACTGTAACTAAGGTCTGCTCAGCATAGTTGCAGTATAAACGCCAGGTGGGCTCTGTGTCTCTCTATATATTTATCTATCTATTAAAACTTGTTCATATTTATATATCTCTCTAATTCAGGCTGTTCACATCTAATTATGTATTTCAGTTAATGTCTTTCATTTTTCTTGCTTTTTCTGTCTTGATTATCCAGTGATTTTTTCATTTTATCTTTCCGTTCTCTTCCTTTCTTACTTATCACGCTTTCATCTTCTTTTCTTCCTTCCTTTCTTTTTTGATTTTACAAGTTTCTTGATGTACCTTCAAAATGTTTCCTTCTTAATTCTGAATTTATTTCCATTATAATTATTCGTTTCCATAATTGTCTTTTTCCCTTTTCCTTTTTATCTTCTTTATTTCTTCTTTTTCCCGATTCTTTTCACTCCTTATTCCTCTCTCTCTCTCTCTCTCTCTCTCTCACACACACACACTTTTCTTCTTTTTTCATTACTATCTTCCTTCCTTCCTCCCTCATCTTTGCGTGTTCATCTACGAGCTCGTCCTAAGAGTTGCTTAAATTGATTTTTAAATCTTTTCCACTTATGGGGCTATTTAATTATTTGAAGAAAGGGGTCATATTATTTTCAAATTTCTCACTTTCCAACCGGCAATTGCTTACCGATAAAAAAACAAAATCAAAAAGCATAAAACAAAGATTGAGACAAAAGCATTCTCATTACACTTTCCAGCTTCAAGTGCAGAAAGATAATCCCTCACCATTCCTAATTGTAAATGTAACACAGGTAAACAAAGGTTTTATATATATATATATATATATATATATATATATATATATATATATATATATATATATATATATATATATATATATATATACATATATATATATATATATATTATGAAATATATAATAAAGTTCGACAATTATTTCAAGACATTTTTTATGTTTATACGTTGTTTTTAAAGATACAAATATTTAAGTAAATGCACTGTTTATAATAAACAGTATTAACAACATTTACCGGCTTAAATATCCGAGAAATTTTCATAGAAAATATGCGTCCTCTGACAGGAATCGAACCTGTATCCTATACGGAACCGTCATATAGCCTGACGTGCTTTTACCGATTGAACCACAGAGGATCGTTCGGTTAGCAAAGTTGATTTTACTGCTTTTAAACTACAATCTCCCGTGAATCTCTCACGTACATTCATATCTGCTCAATGCGTATCCAAATGTAAACAAATGACGCCACACATTATGAAATGGACAAAGTCCACAATTATTTTAAGACATTTTTATGTTTGTACATTCTTTTTAAAGATACAAATATTTAAGTAAATGCTCTGTTTATAATAAACAGTATTAAACAACATTTACCGGCCTGAATGTCCGAGGAATTTTCAAAGACAGTAAAATCGACCTTTCCAATCGAAACGCTTCTCTGTGACTCAATCGGTAAAAGCGCCTCAGGCTATATATACATATATATATATATATATATATATATATATATATATATATATATATATATATATATATATATATATATATATATATCAGGTCATCCCATAAGTTCTGTCCGAATTTTGAATTTTGAAACAAGTGACCAAATGTTACATTTAATTACAGATTCAATCAACAATGTATTTTCCCTGATTATCTATGACTTCCTTCCATCTATTAACAAGCTTACTAATTCCATTACTGTAAAATTCTTTTGGCTTTGATTCGAAGAACTCACAAATGTCAGTTTTAAGCTCTTCCTGTGTTACAAAAGCTGTTTTTTCCAAATGATTCTGTAAGCAACGAAACAAATGGTAGTCTGAAGGAGCAAGGTCGGGAGAATAAGGTGGATGAGGAATTTTCTCCCAACCAAGTTCTTCGATCTTTTGTGACGTGATTCTTGCTGTGTGTGGTTGAGCATTGTTCTGATGAAACATCACCCGTTTTCGATTCACTAGAGCAGGTCTTTTTTTCCTCAAAGCTTGGTTCAAACGCTCTAATTGCTGACAGTATATTTGAGCATTAATTGTTGCATTAGGTGGTAAGAATTCAAAGTGGATTATTCCTTGGCAATCCCACCAGACTGAAAGAAGAACCTTTTGCCCATGAAGTTCCCTTCTCGGCTGTGGCTGGGGTCCTTCCCCTTTACCAAGCCACTGTCTACGACGCTTAACATTTCGATAAAAGATCCATTTTTCGTCGCCAGTCACAAGTCTATCCAAAAAAGGTGAAACAAGTTGGCGAGAATGGAGAGAAGAGCAGATGTCAACTCGGGATTTGAGGTTGTTTTCAGACAATTCATGAGGCACTCATTTTCCAAGTTTAGGAAATTTTCCAAGTTGTTGAAGATGACGATGAACAGTTGTATGGTTTGAACTGAGAACCACTGCCAATTCCTCAACTGATAAAGCAGGATTTTCTTCAAGGGCTGCTTCAAGAAGCTTTTCATCAAACTCAACTGGACGTCCGGTTCGATCTTCATCTTCAAGGGTGAAATCTCCACCTCTGAATTTTGCAAACCATCTTCTGCAAGTTCTTTCATTCACACATTCCTCTCCATAAACTGAGTGAATGTTTCTAGCCGCTTCGGTTGCTGAGTTTCCTTTCTTGAACTCATAAAGCATTATGTGCCTCAAATGATTCTTGGGTACTTCCATGTTAGCAGGGTTTTAATAAAACAAAATTTAATTTTATTGTTCTCTGAAATAAAATTTGATCACTTTATATACATCTAAACATAAAAATAATGTTCAGCTCCATTAGACATTATAAAATACACTTTAAATTTTGTTCATTTTAACAAAAAGTTAAAATTCGGACAGAACTTATGGGATCACCTAATATATATATATATATATATATGCATATATGTGTACTTAGGTAGCATCTTTTCTATTAAACACATTGTAATAAACGCCAAAGGCAACTTAGTCTTTAATATATATATATATATATATATATATATATATATATATATAAGTCATAGGAAAATATATGCGTGAAATTAAACTTCCGAAATCTACAATTCAATTTCCTGATTATTACTTTTGCCCTTTTTATCAATTTTTCCGTCAATGGCGAATTAGATACTTATCGACATTTTTCACTTAGTGGGTGCAATGTTCTTTTTACCATTCCGATGGTCCTTAGTTTTACCATACCAAGATTTTTATAGTTGTAAAATGCCAAATAAAATACACGACAAAAACAAATTTCATCGGAAAATGTGCACGAATGACGAGGAAAGTTTGCAGGTTTTTAAAAGGACAAATATCTTGACACGATTAGAAAATCATGGAAATTGTTAAACCAATGCTAACTTTTCTTTCACAGCATCGTGTGGAAATTTATAGAAAAGAATCAATAGTTATTGCTTAACTCCGGACAAATCGTGTTTAGCAATTATTCTACTGTCCGTGTGTGTGAGTGATCATATCTATTCTGAGCTCTTTGTAAGATATTTCAAGAACAATTTAATATATCTGAATAACTAAAAACAGAGATCAATGTCGATAAAGGTTTGTGCTTCTCATGTGAAAACTGAAATTCTACGTTTGTTTTGTACAAAATAAGTTAATATTGAATAAAGGTCGGCCAAAAGTGTCTGTTCGTGCCTGTCATCTGATATTTTTCGCGTAATTTGATTTATGGAAAAATAAAAAAAAATTTCACCGAAGTAAACATGAGTTAAGAGAAAAAAAACTTTTTCATATTGATTCTATCAACGCTTTTATCTTTAGCTTCCAGATTGAGCACTCTCTATCACAAAGCCTACTTTCCATAATTGCCTCCTTATCAGCAAACCAGTGAAAAACAATAAATTTATGTTTCTAAAACAGTATTTTCAAATTTACTCTCTCTCTCTCTCTCTATATATATATATATATATACATATATATATATATAGTTTATTATATGATATTACATTCGAACATATGTAAAACCGCTACATAAATGCATTCATGTTTCGATGCATATCATTGTATCTCATCAGGCAGTTGTAAATAATCCTCATTTATTACCGCCTGATGAGGTGCATATGCATCGAAACATGAATGCATTTATGTAGCGGTTTTACATATGTTCGAATGTAATATCTTATAATAAAGAATTATTGCTCTATTATTGTATTGAGCACTATTTTTAAATTAATTTTATAAACGATGAATTTTATATTTCAATCCTTCACACTTCATTTATATATATATATATATATATATATATATATATATATATATATATATATATATATATATATATATATATTGTCATCCACAGACAGACTGTTTCGCTGTATCACAGCTCATCAGTGTGGCTAGACGTCCGGTTGCCTCTGGCTAGAATCGAAAACCGGCTGAATTCGCGTCAGTCGGAAATTTTACCCTAAAGCTGTTGGCGCACGGCAGAGAAGAAGGTGAATTTAAGCGTATTTATATATATATATATATATATATATATATATATATATATATATATATATATATATATATATATTTAAGCGTATTATATATATATATATATATATATATATATATATATATTTAAGCGTATTTTATATATATATATATATATTTAAGCGTATATATATATATATATATATATATATATATATATATATATATATATATATATATATATTCAAGTATAGGATTGGTGTATACGTAATAATTTCCAATAACCAACAAATAATATTCTTAAAAGACTGCTCAATACAGAGTAGAGCAAATATAATTATTTATTCTAAAATTATAACATAAGTATGTTATAAAATCACTACAAAAATAGCCATTTTGTTTCAAATAAAGGGTTTTAAAAGGTTCAA